>LATX02000248.1:0-214751 GCA_001466705.2 Moniliophthora roreri
TAGTTGTAGTGGAGGTAGCTTTTGGTTTTGGTTCAAGGAGTGGGATATCCAATTGTGTGAGTCTCTTATGCAACTCATCGCTGTACCTTCCTATCCATGTCCACTGATTTGCCATGATCTTCTTTAGGTGTACTTTCTCAGAGACTTTGGGGCCAGCTGATGTTACATGAGTCCTTCGCAATAGCACTAAGTTCAAGTTGGAGCTTGATTCAAGAGTTCCGAAGTCAATAGACTTGGACAGATGACTTTAGGAACAAGGGTCAAATGCAAAGAACAAGGTTTTGATAAACTTTAACCAGGTCAAGCTGAAGAAGCTTGTCTACTGGTTAGCTATTTAAATACAAGACTTCTAACTATATGACTAATACTCAGAACTATATATAGCTACAATAAGTAATCATAAGTGAGTCTTTACTAAGAATCGAACATAAGAGAAGGAATTTGTAAGTAAAAGAACTATGGGCTAAGCAAGAAAACGAGAAAGGCCATGAAAATACATTAGATGCCCAATAAGTCTGCAGAGTTGTAACACTACCCTCTGTTTATGTCTGAAGTTCCAGCTTCATAGACTACTGCTCCATTGATGAACCTCACTGGTACGAATGTCCTCTCTTCTCTGTCAGGTGTAGTGATGGTGACAGGCTCCCTATCGTCAGTGATCCTGATGGTGACGGTCAGAGGTTGTTCTGATTCTTCATCAGTAGAAGTGGGGCTCATCGGTGATGTTACTGAGAGTGGTGGCATCACTGTAGTCCTCCTCAAATCCATCAATGTGGCTATGGTGGTGGGCAGAGCAAGCAATAAAAATTCATTCACTGCATTGTAGTTGTGGGCAATGTTGAGAGAGATGATGAGGGCTGTATGTGTTGCAGACTGTGCACTGGCAAGCTCCACAGTCCTGTGTATGGTGACCTGGTTGGCTGCATTGATCACATCGAGGAAATCTGTCATGGATACCACATTGGTTGGAGAAGACGACCTTGGACTTTCTGGGCTTGTTGTTTTGGTGGCGTCATTGTTTTCATTTAGGGAGTTTGGGGGTCTGGGGGCAGAGAGTCCAGGTGGATGTGTCCTATTGGTCATTTGGGGCGAACCAGTCTCGGGTAGTCCATGTGGACTTAGGGTCGTCGTTTGGAGCGATTGTGTGAGGGATACAAGAGGGTGGGGTAGGGGTTCAGTCGAGTTGAGCTCTGGTTGGGATGGAGATCTCCTTGACGTCAGGGCTGAACTGGACTCAGAGTTGTTGTGTTTGAGGGACGGGGTTGAGGGGCACAGAGGAATGTCTATAGGTGGTGGGGTCGGGGGATGGTCTGGGTTTGGGACTTGGAGATGGTTCAGGTCTGTTGAAGTTGTCTGTGTTGTATCTACTGATGGCGACTGGTGGAGCAGATGTGGGTCGGGAACTCTTGACAAGCTTGTAGTCCTCAAGGGACTCTGACAGACATCTAGGAGGATATTCCAATCTGCCAAAGGGAGATGTCTCATCTCTGGCATCGGTGGAACTATCTGTGACTGGGGGTAAATGGGGAGAAAAGATGTTGGGGGCGCAGATCATGGGTACTGTAATTTGTCCAGGAATGACGAATCCAGTCACTGTGATGTCGGAGGCGATCAAGTTCATTCTGTAGTTTACTCCAGTGAGTAAACTTTCGAAGTGGTGGTGTTGTTCTTGGTGGAACTGGTAGTTGGTGATGAGGTGATCGACAAGGAGATTGGAGCGGGCGGCATCGATGATTCGGCTTTTGTAGTGGGTGTTGTTGAGGAGGAAGAGAAGTTGGGCAGCAGTAGGTTGGAGGTTGTTGTAAGTGAAGGATTGAGACATGTTGCTAGTTTGGTGAGGATCTTCCTAAGTTTGTGAGCCTTTTTATAGTCGATGAGGGTCTCTTTTGCATTACAAAAGTCTTTGGCCTCGAGCCACTCATTTTCCACTGATGGGTAATCTTTCCAGGCTACCAGGAACCTTTTAGGGTTCCTTTTCAGGGAGTGTCCAATAATAGCTTCGATCTCATGTTCCTCTTGCCCTTCTACGATGTCAGGCAGTGGTTTTAGGAAGTTCTTTCTGTGTACTTCATTTTCTCTATATGGAGATAGAAGCATAGCATGGAACACAGAATGAATCTTCCATTGTTTCAGTAGGGAGAGTCTGTATGTCACCAGTCCCAATACTGCTTCTATGCGAAACAGTCCTTCTTGTTTTGGAGCTAACTTCTTGGAAGAATACCCAAATGATAAGTTTTTTCCTTCTAACCAGACCTTCTGTCCAACAGTAAATGGTTTAGTAAGTTGTTTGGCCATTCCTTCTATCTTTTTCCACAATAGCTCCATAAGGGAAAAGGTCTCTTCTCGAAGCCTTTTTAGTTCCACTAGTTGCTCTTCTACTGATGGGATCATGGTTTTGTGGAAAGCGATGGGAAGAGGTCTAGAGTTGTATCCTATCATGAGGTAGAATGGGGATCATTTTAGAGTGGAATGGGTTCTGTTGTTGTGAGCAAATTCTGCAAATGGAAGGAATTCTGCCCATTTGTCTTGTTGTTGTGAACAGAATATTCTGAGGAAGACTTCTAATTCCTGGTTTACTCTTTCAGACTCTCCATCTGTTTGAGGGTGAAAGGCAGTACTCATCATATGTTTTATCCCTAATTGTTTCCTGATTTCTTGGAACACCTTTGCTGCAAAGTGAGGATCTCTATCAGATATAATTTTGTCTGGTAATCTGAATTGTTTGTACACGTTGTTGAGAATAAGTGTTGCCGCTTGTTTGGCATCAATCGTCTTGTTGCAAGGTGAGAAAATTACCCCCTTTGTAGAGGAGTGGTCCACCATGACTAAAATAGAATCGAAGCCCTCTGATTCTGGTAAGTTAGTGATCAAGTCCATTGTTATCTTGGAGAAGGGTAACACATCTTTTCCCCCTTCGATAGGAAGTATTGGGACTTTTGTTGGGTGTGTAATGATTTTGCTCTCTTGACAGACTGCACATCCATCTATGAAGGTCTTCATGAATTTAGCCATTCCTGGCCACCAAAATTCCCTTGTCACTTGTTCTAGAGTATTGAATTGTCCAGGATGTCCTGTTCTCTTTGCCTCGTGTATTCTTTTGACAATGTCTTTCCATAGTGTCCCCTTGTCAGGTATGTAACATCTTTCTTTATAGAAAAGGAGGTCGTCTTGTATAGTCCAGTCTTGTAATGCCAATTTGATTGGGGGTGGTCCCTGTTCTAGAACTGTTTTGACCACAGTATTGTATAGTGTTTCTCCTTTCAAATTTTTAATAATGTCGTTATGCAGTTTGACATCAATTGATCTGATGAAGAACTTATCTGGGAGGACAATTTCATCGTCGTTATCATTCTCATTATTGTTGATATGATCCGGTCACCTAGACAAAGCATCTGATTGAGTTATTTTTGTCCTGGGGGTGTGAATTAAGTTTAAATTGAATTGTAATAGGAATAAAGACCATCTGGCTTGTCTTCGATTGAGTTTTTGCGGGGTTTTGAAAAATGTCAGATTCTTGTGATCTGAGAGTATCGTAATCAGGTGTTTTCCTCCCATGAGATAGTGTCTCTAAGTTTCTAGGGCACGAACAATGCTGAGGAGTTCTCTGTTATAGATCTCATAATTCCTTTCTGTCGGTGTGAGAGAGTGAGAGATATATCTGCATGGATGCCATTCTCTGTTGTTTCCTTGTTGTTACAGACTTTCTTCTTTTCTCCTTGTAGTACTACCTATGCTTCTCATTCCCCTCGGACTCCTCCACTTTCCCAGCCCCCTTTTCCTTCTCGTACCCATGCTTCCCACTGCTTCCGGACTCTTCCACCTTCCCCTTCCCCATTTACTTATCCCTTTGTACAGTATTACTCATATCCCGATAGCCTCGGGAAACTTTAGACATTCACCGAACTCGTCGGCTATACGTATATAGTAGCTTTAGCTCGGTTGTAACGTATTTAAGCGCTCGAGCGGAGATCTTACATCTCCAGCTTGACCTGGTTTATTATACACTTGTGTCAACGCCAAGACCGAAGGACCTCTGAACTTCAGCAACCGCTGAACGAACTTAAACTTGAACTTGAGAACTGCTTTAACAGAGGGAACTCTTGTTGAAGTTGGTTGAAGTTGACGTTGCTGCGCAAGTAACGTAACACAAGGTCAAGCTGATCGATTGCCGACCTATCCAGGTCTAGGCGTCAACAAGGACAAGACGTCACGACGGAGCGAACAACAACTCGAGAAGGATATCGCGGAAGCCGAAGCGCGCCGGCGTGGGCAACTAACCCAATCCATATCGAATCCTGGTGGACGAGCGATCCCACCATTAACCCGGGCATCCCGCAGGGACTTATTGACCCCCTTGCAGTCGCCATCGCTAACGAGTCAGCCACTGACAGAGACACAAAGCGAAGTCCCAGAAACAAAGAGAACCTCGACCCCATCATTCACTCCGATTGGATCGAGAACGACCGAACAAGAAGAAGAACCCTTGCTGAATACACTGAAACCCTCAGACTCGGATACATTGAATATATCCACCGACTCTCAGGAGGAACTAGATCCATTTCAACGATTATTACAAGGCCTAAAGAACAGCCCTCGATCGCCGAAGGTACAGACAGAAACAATGGCGGAAGATAAGAAACCATCAGGAAGCAGACCCAGAAGAGAAGAACCTGCAGCCGAAGAAGCAGTTATAGGTTCCGCGATGCCGGTACAGGTAGTCTCGGCGGTAAAAGAGGTAAAAGCCGCACTCCCAAGAGCCTTTACAGGATCGCGAGGAGAAGCGAAGAGATTTCTGAGAGAAGTGCTGATTTACGTGGCGCTCAACCCAAAGGCATTTCCAGACGACAGGTCAAAGAAGCTCTTCCTCCTTTCATACATGACGGATGGAGCAGGAGAATTTTGGAAGAACGACAAAGCCGACCTTCTGTTGGCTTTCGACCCTGAAGCTGAGAAGGTGACGTGGTCAGAGTTTTTGGACGATTTCAGGACATCGTTCGAACCTCTTGATCCTGCCTTAAAAGCACAGTTGGAACTCAAAGACCTGAAAATGAAGGAAANCTGGATAAATGCAGCTATCATCTTCGATGAAAGCTATAAGCAGGCATTGGAGTATGGAAAGACTTGGGACGAAGAACACGGAGGAAAGAAGCAGAGAAGCTTCAGGAAGAAGGAAGATGTAGCCATCAAGCAGATCGGCGAAATCGACCGGAAGGAATATATGTCGAAAGGACTTTGTTTCAGATGCGGAAGAGCAGGACACCGAATCAGGGACTGTCCAGACATGCCGAAGAAAGACGAACAGAAAAGGGAAGAACCAAGGAAAATGACAAGGGAAGAAAGGTTCGCTAAAATCCGAGCCTTAGTAAACGACCAACCAAAGGAAGACAAGGACTTTCTGATTGACTTAATGGAGCAAGAGGGTTTTGCTCAAGTACAAAGTGGGAACGAAAGACATCGAAACAAAAGCCCTGTTAGATTCAGGAGCAGGAGGGAGATTTATAAGCCCAGGAGTAGCGAGGACATTGGGAAAAAGATGGGTGCGATTACCGGAGAAGATCCGAGTGTTTAATGTGGATGGAACGGCCAACAAAACCGCATGGATTACACATGTTGTAGAGTTGGAATTCCAGATTGCAGGAAAGGAGTTCAAAGAGCATTTTATGATTTCGGGAATCGGCGATGAAGAANTCTTATCACCGACCTTCCCGAATGTGACGGAATGGATTCTATTTTGGTCGTGGTGGACCACTCATCTACGAAGGGGGTAATTTTTACTCCATGCACCAAGACAACGGATGCTACGAAAGTTGCGGAAATGTTAATCCAACATCTCTACAAAAGATTCGGACTACCAGACCGGATCATATCCGATCGAGACCCCAGATTTTCCGTGGAAGTGTTTCAGGAAATGGGGAAACAACTTTCCATCAAACATTCTATGAGCACAGCTTTCCATCCACAAACCGATGGAGAAACGGAACGAGTAAACAGAGAGGTCGAAGTTTATCTCAGGATGTTCTGCACAAAAGAACAAACTAGATGGAAGGAATATCTTTCGCTAGCAGAGTTCGCCCACAACAACCGAACGCACTCAGTCCTCAAGAAATCGCCATTCTTTATGATGATGGGATACCATCCTCGACCCCTTCCGACGGTGTTTGAAAGGACGATGATTCCATCAATAGAAGAAAGATTACAGGAGTTAAAAAGAGTACGGGAGGAAACCACGAGCCTATTGGAGCTGGCAAGACAACATATGATAAGAAGGGAAAAACAGAAGCTAGACGTATTCGAGAAGGGACAGAAGGTTTGGCTAGAAGCCAAAAATTTGGCAACAGGGTACCCGTCAAAGAAACTAGCCCCGAAAAGGGAAGGACCGTTTGCAATCCTTGAAGTACTCGGACCTGTGACGTACAAATTGGATTTACCTCATCAATGGAAAATTCACCCCGTGTTCCATGCAGCCCTCCTGTCGCCATACAAACAAACCGAGGCCCACGGACCGAGTTTCACAGAACCGCCTCCGGATCTTATAGAAGGGTTCGAAGAATATGAAGTCGAAGCGGTAGTGGGACATAGGCCAAGGAAAAGACCCCGAGAATTCCTTGTGTCATACATGGGATATGATTCATCCCATAACCGATGGATCCGCATGGAGGGAATGGAGAACTGTCTAGACCTTCTTAAGGATTATATAAAGAAGCATAGACTGAAGCCCAAAGACCCTATACCAACTCAACCTTCGTAAAAACATGTCCAATGCATCCCCCGCCGCCTCTTCCTCTTCTCTTACTGGCAGCCAGCCAGCCCACGTCCCGAGCCCTGTTCCTACTGTGTCGGGAGAAGGACGATATGGTGAGAACATCACCTACCCCAACGGCCTCAGACCCAACCCCTACCAACTCCTTCATCTCTTCAATACCGGGCAGTACGACGATCAAATCAGGAACGCAGCTGATCAACACAACCGATTGGAACCCTGCATCAAAAGCCTGTTTTTCCTCAGGGGTCAACGAAAGTTATTCGAAAGAATCGTTGAAAGCTGCAGTCTCGAGATTGCAAACCAGGTGATGTACGCCTGCAACTACCAGTTAGGACTGGAAGGTCCTGTCACGGTACCGTCTACATTTCCTTATCACCCCCATTTGTCCATGCCCCCTCCCGCAGATCCCAGAGCGATGTCAGAATACCCTGATCCCCTCTCCTTCAGCCTCCTCGACCGACTCGGAAGAAGAACCGACGGCAATGGCTACCCCCGCCCAGACATCAACGACACTCGGAGTCTCATCTCCCGACTCACCTCCGAACCTAGAACCGAAGAGCCTAGAATCTCCCCCGCTGCCAGTGCCTCCCCCGAATTTCCCGACACCCTCGTTTATCCTGACCCCACTCCCGATCCCGACGTCAAACCTAAGGTCAAGTCAGTCGACTCCCTTACCGATTCCCAGCCCAGACCCTCAACGACCGTTGACCCCCGAAGTCTTCAGATGCCTGAAGCCTCAGTTCCACCTGAGCGTGGAACACATCCCCGCGGTGGGAGGGGAGGTCGCTCCCGTGGAGTTAGAGGACGAGGACGAGGACGACGAAACGGAGAATCTAATCCCCGAAAACGTCGACGACCTACCGAAGGTCAGCTTGAGAAGTCCGACTCCGGCCCCGACCCCAATGATGCAGCTCGTCGACCGCGTCTCTGCCCTGTGTGCGGATTGGAGCGCCATTTCGCCCGAGATTGCCCGCAGTACATGTGTCGTCGATGCTTCACGACTCAACCTGGACATACGTCTAGCAACTGCCCTGACCAACGAAGGTCTCGCCGTATTGCGCGCCGACGGCCTGATTCGAGCTCAGACTCTTTGTCGGATGGTCGCCATTATGACGATGAACGGTGGTACAATGACGAGCCCTACGACAACCTCGGCGGAGAATGTTGAGGCCTTGACGGAGGAGTATGACCGGGACGCCCAGCTGTTGTTCGTAGGGGCGGATCCGAAAAAGGTGAGATTGCTGTCGGTCGAGGAACGGCTGGCCATGGGATGGCAACTGCCGTCGGAAGTACCAGCAACGCCGTGATTGGAAGCTGAAGAGGAGATGCCGGACCTTGACGATATGCCGGACACGTCGTACGATTACGATACGGAGCTGTATGGAGACGGAGAATCGTAAGTTGTGGTTAAAGCGGAGTTTACCCCTTGTTGAGGGGGTAATGTTACAGACTTTCTTCTTTTCTCTTTGTAGTACTACCTATGCTTCTCATTCCCCTCGGACTCCTCCACTTTCCCAGCCCCCTTTTCCTTCTCATACCCATGCTTCTCGCTGCTTCCGGACTCTTCCACCTTCCCTACCCCCATTTACTTATCCCTTTGTACAATATTACTCATATCCCGATAGCTTCGGGAAACCTTAGACATTCACCGAACTTGTCGGCTATACGTATATAGTAGCTTTAGCTCGGTTGTANGGACATACGTCTAGCAACTGCCCTGACCAACGAAGGTCTCGCCGTATTGCGCGCCGACGGCCTGATTCGGGCTCAGACTCTCTGTCGGATGGTCACCGTTATGACGATGAACGGTGGTACAATGACGAGCCTTACGACAACCTCGGCGGAGAATGTTGAGGCACTGACGGAGGAATACGATCAGGACGCCCAGCTGTTGTTTGTAGGAGCGGACCCGAAAAAGGTGAGACTGTTGTCGGTTGAGGAACGGCTAGCCATGGGATGGCAACCGCCATCAGAAGTGCCCGCAACACCACGGTTGGGAGCGGTAGACGAGATGCCGGACGACGATGACATGCCCGACACATCGTACGATTACGATGCGGAACTATACGGAGACGGAGAATCGTAGGTTGTGGTTAAAGCGGAGTTTACCCCTTGTTGAGGGGGTAATGTTACGAACTTTCTCCTTTTCTTCTTTTCTCTCTGTAGTACTACCTATGCTTCTCATTACCCTCGGACTTCTCCACCTTCCTAGCCCCCTTCTCCTTCTCATACCTATGCTTCCCTTTACCTCCGGACTCCTCCACCTTCCCCATCCCCATTTACTTATCCCTTTGTACAGTATTACTCATATCCCGACAGCTTCGGGAAACCTTAGACATTCACCGAACTCATCGGCTATACGTATATAGGTAGCTCTAGCTCGGTTGTAANACCGCTGAACGAACTTAAACTTGAACTTGAAAACTACTTCTGTGAAGGAGACTCTTCGTTGGAGTTGGTTGAAGTTGACGTTGCTGCGCAAGTAACGTAACAGAATGTGTATCCTGGCATGTAGTGCAATAAAGAACTCATGAGTCCATAAAAGGATTCAATGGTTCTGGCAATTCAGTATATCGTTCAGATACACGATCACTATAAGTGATGACTAAACCATCTGATGGTCTTATGATAATTGGTAGATCAATTAGATCTCCATCATCATCAGAGACTTTAGTGTTGCCCATGTGATATAGGCTATAGTATTCACCTTTGATAAGGTGGTTGAAGCAGATAGGACATGTCAAAAGACATTTTGCATTCAGGTGTTGATGCAACTCCATTAAGATGAACTCATCAGTCATGTGTGGTTCCTCTAGACCAAGCACATGAAGCAGTGCATCAACCGGTTGCAGTATCTCATTGAAGAGATATTCCAGTGGAGTACAGTAAGTTCAATATCTGCCTCTATCAGTGTTTTCCCATAATACTGCATATACACCCATTCCAAGGTGTAATGACCATGGTTCTATTTTGTGCTTGCACATTTTGCATCTGCTGGAACAGAGGCTGAAGAGTCCTTGATGAGGACAAAGATGTGCATGCACAAGCAGCTGTCATATGACAAGGTGCATCATGTCAAGATAATGCACAATACAAGGTTCATTCAATACTTCTAAGTCAGTGGCTCGATGATGTGCCCAATTTTGCCCTAGATGCGAAATTGTGCACTTTTCATGTCAAATACTAGAAAAAGAGCCTAGAAGTATGTGTGATATTCATGTGACTTGCTGACCCATGAGCTCTAATACGGTGCCTAAGCTTTAAGCACCAGGTCTAATAAGTCTAATAATTGACACTGTAACACAATCTAGAGGAGGTTAGTAGTCTATACTAGCCCCCTACATTACAGTGAGGCATCACTATGAGAGCCCTTGGTTAATAAAACGGGCCAGAAACCACTAATTCCAAACACAAAGGAATAGATATCAGTGGGATCCACAGTCTAAGTGCACTAGATTGTTCGTTTTGTGATCACATTGCATGATAATGCATCAATAGACTTAAAACCTAATTATTACTATTGATAACTAGTATACAGTTGGAACTTGTTCCTATGTGGAGCTTTGAAGACACTCATGCGGATATGATGGCCTTTTCAGGTGTATGCAGAATGACTGATAGGCAATGAGTGTGCTGGAGATTGCAAATAACTCACAAGATTGTATGTGGGATGGGAGGAGATTGAATATGGCAGATGTCTAGACTGTGACATCCACCAATCCAATGGTAGAAAGCAGCTATGTGGAAGTGAACTGGCAGAAAGAGAAACATACCTGCATATACAGCTGGTCCAGAACCCATGGCTATGTGGAAGTAGCTACGTGGAAGGATTGTATGACCCAGCAACGCTCCACACAGGGTCAAAAACCCAATAAATCAACCATTTGGTCACTAAATATACCCAATATACCTAATTGCTACGCAGAATCAAACTTTTAGGCACAAACACATACAATTTATACTATAAACTAAAACACACTCATTTTATCTTTTATTTTGTTATTTCCAATTATTATTCTGTATATAAAGAGCTGTACTTGTAGATGCAGGCTCAAGCACCAACTGGTACTTGCACCTTATAGCCCCATGCAGTGTCGATTTAGACCTCTGCACAGCTTCTTAGACCAAGTCTTTATGCACTTGCCAGTCAGTCGCTTCTAGTTGAGCCAAGATTTATACATATATATATCTTGCCTCACTGTATACAAATCTGATAACCAATTAATAAACCACTTGTGTTTAAAAACCTACACTTTGTGACCCTTGAGTGCAATACTTGAGTTGTCTTAACTAGAGTCTTTAGACTCTGCAATCTAAGCCAGCCAATTGAAGATATAAAGGGTTCTGTCCCCTTTCTCACCCCTAATCACTTGAGATACACTCAGTCTCATAGCAGACTTGTACAGTGCTTTCTCACTTATAGAAGCCTCTATTGTGGGTTTTGGTGTGTGTTGTGTGTGTGTGTGTGGGTTTTGTAGCTGTGTTTAGTTNATCTTGCTAGTCACTGGCTGAAATTCAGTTGCAGAGTAAGCTAATAGTGTCACTAGAACAGAAGAAAAGAGACATACATGATCACATCTTGCTCTCTCAATATCAACACTGGGGTCACGGCATAGCAATGAAGATACCTAAGTCATTGTTGTTCATGAAAGAAAAAGCATTATGTCACAAGTGTGACAAGGACATGCCTTGATAAAGGCTGATCCCACGGTCCAACAGATTGCTGCATCTTCTACTTCCACTATGCTCAAAGCAGAACAGAGTCATATGGTTAAGACAAATGAGATCAAGCCAGCTCAATTCAAGCATATGTTGTCTTTGAATCGTTGACTAAAGCAAACTGTGATTGCTGTTGATTCTATCGTATTGAGTGCTTCCTCAGAATCTAATATCCCCGAAGAGCCCAGACTATTGTTTGCTGACGATCCATCTGGATACAGCCAGTATTCTCAGCATGACTCAGAGCAACCTTTGCATAGAGATACTATGATCTCAGAGCCTGTTGGTGAAGAACCCGGGTGGCTTAAAGTCAGAAGGAAGGAAAAGGCTAAGTGTTATTTGGACTCAGTGTGTCTGAGCCCATTGTTTGAAACATGGCCGTTACTCATTTTATTATGCTAGGATGCTCCCATTCTAAGCTGGAAAGACGAGCATTGTCACAATTACCTTGATGCTGTCCTTGCCATGGAGAGAAGAGGTTGAATGTTCAATGGCACCTGTTCCACTCCAAACTGCCATTCAGTGGAAGTCAATTACCAGCATCTTGACTGTGTCTTGCCTGCGATGTACTGCAAGGAATGCATGCTCATGATGCACAGACATTGTCCTTTGCACAGAGTACAAGTAAGTGTCCCAACCACTATGTAGTTGTGGTCGAATATTTACTGCCATGTGATGAACACTAGGAATGGAAGAATGACTTCTTTCATACTGCATCCCTTAGAGAAATGGGAATACGAGTTCAATTGGGACATCTGGCAGGATCATTTTGTGGTACACCCAAAGCAGAGGAGTGTGAGTTTGTAGTTTTGTCGTCAAGCGGGATCCATATTGTGTTTCTCATGTTTTGTGAATGTCCCAGTGCAAAAGGTAATTCACTATGTCTAATCAAATGTGTCTATTCTGAAACGATTTCAGCTCACCATATTCAGCTCCTTGAGACAGGCTGGTGGCCATCATCATACAAATATCCCCAAATGGCTGCAATGTTTGAAGTTATGCGTCAATTCCAGATTCTTAACCTGCAAGGGCATATACCTGCCACTGACTTCTATTGCTCTCTCGAGCAGATGTCTGATGGAATGGGTCTTAACAAGGATATCCTGGTATATTACTTCATTAAAATATTCATTACAATTGATCTGACATAGCATACTCCAATCAGGATAGCTAATGTGCCCAATTTTGGGCTAGACACGAAATTGTGCACTTTTCGCATCCAATACTAGAAAAAGAGCCCAGAAGTACATGTGATATTCACATGACTTGCTGACCCACAAGCTCTAATACGGCACCTAAACTTTAAGCGCCAGGTCTAATAAGTCTAATAATTGACACTGTAACACAATCTAGAGGAGGTTAGTAGTCTATACTAGCCCCTACATTATAGTGAAGCATTGCTGTGAGGGTCCTTGGTCAATAAAACGGGCCAGAAACCACTAATTCTGAATGCAAAGGAATAGATATCAGTGGGATCCACAGTCTAAGTGCACTAGATTGTTTGTTTTGTGATCACATTGCAGAATAATGCGTCAATAGACTTAAAACCTAATTATTACTATTGATAACTAGTATATGGTTGGAACTTGTTCCTATGCAGAGCTTCGAAGACACTCATGCAGATATGACAGCCTTTCAAGGTGTATGTGGGACAACTGATAGGCAGTGAGTATGCCGGAAATTGTGAATGACTAGCAAGATTGTATGCAGGACAGGAGGAGATTGAATATGGCAGATGTCTAGACCGTGACATCTACCAATCCAATGGTAGAAAGCAGCTACACGGAAGTGAACTGGTGGAAGGGGAAACATACCTGCATATACAGCCAGTCCAGAACCCATGGCTACATGGAAGTAGCTATGTGGAAGGATTGTATGACCCAGCGACACTCCACACAGGGTCCAAAACCCAATAAATCGACCATTTGGTCACCAAATATACCCAATATACCTAATTGCTACACAGAATCAAACTTTTAGGCACGAACACATACAATTTATACCATAAACTAAAACATGCTCATTTTATCTTTTATTTTGTTATTTCCAATTATTATTCTGTATATAAAGAGCTATACTTGTAGATACAGGCTCAAGGACCGACTGGTACTTGCACCTTATAGCTCTGCATATCAATTTAGACCTCCATGCAGCTTCTTAGACCAAGTCTTTATGCACTTGCCAGTCAGCCACTTCTAGTAGAGCCAAGATTTATATATACATATTTCTTGCCTCACTGTATACAATCTGATAACCAATCAGTAAACCACTCATGTTTAAAACCTACACTTTGTGACCCTTGAGTGCAATACTTGAGTCATCTCAACTAGAGTCTTTAGACTCTGCAATCTAAGCCAGCCAATTGCAGATATAAAGGGTTCTATCCTCTTTCTCACCCCGAATCACTTGAGATAGACTCAGTCTTGTAGCAGACTTGTACAGTGCTTTCTCACTTATAGAAGCCTCTATTGTGGGTTTTGGTGTGTGTTTTGTGTGTGTGGGTTTTGTAGCTGTGTTTAGTTGCAGAAGCCCTGTTTAGAGAGCTTTTAGAAGTGAAGATAGCATGTAGCTGTCTTTTAAAGAAGATAGAGTTCCTGCCTCTTCATTTGGAGCCCACTGCAAGGGGTGGATTTTCAATTGAAAAGCTTACAAAACTGATCATAACAACTTGATTCACAATCTATCAATTGTGGATTGTTCTGGTTGCAGCTCAAACATGAGCAAGTAACCTATGCAGCATAAAAGCCTTTATAAAACTGAAAACTAATTGAAAGATTCCTGTTACCAGGCAAGTGAGAGCAGATGCATGGAGTCCATCTCCTTTACTGCAGCTCAGACACAACACTTGAGAGGTTGTCTGTCAGAGCAGGGAACTAGTAGATAGACAAGGACCTACAGTGAGTCAAAGGTCCATGGCCAATTCAACTGAAGTTGAAAGAGGTCATAATCCACAAGCAAACTGTGGCGTCCTAAGGACAACTCCTTCACAGCACGTGTATCGTTCCAAGTCTAGAACACCCAACTCTGAAGAAGGCAGCACAGTTGCCGACAATGTGTCAGAACTCTCTGGTCTAGAAGAGGATCTTCGATTAGAGAGGTTTTCATTCAATGATTTTATTAGATTGTTTGGTCAACACTACAGTCCTGAAAGGGATTCAGATACTGAAGTAGTGGAAACACTACTTGCAAACTTAACCTTATGCCTAGACGTTTCACAAGAACATCTTGAAAACAATTTTAATTTTGATCAAAACCCTGAACCTAACCAAAACCCTATAAACTGTCAAAACAATAAAATGGCTGATTCTGGAAACAGTGGCATTGCTAGGAACACCATGGCTCAAGTAAAGGCCATGTTAAACAACAGTAGCCTGCCCAAGAAGACTAAGACCACCCCATCTTGGAAGTGTGAAGAACCAAGTTAGTACTGTGGCTAGATGATCTAGATGCAATTTTTGAAACAGCCAATATTACAAACGGTTGGGTGAAGATTCAGAAAGCGCTAGAATGGATGGAATACACCACCAAAAATGAAATGTCCAGACTAGAGTTGGCAAAGAAGTCCCACTTAGAAGCCAATTGGGAGGAGTTTAAAAAAGATTTAACTGCTTGCTTCCCCAAAGCAGTGGCAGACTATGAAGGATCTAGAGACAAGTTGGAAAGAATAGTCTTGAAATATAAACTCATTCCCATGGACGGGTTGAATAAAGCTCTTGCATTCAACAGGGCTTTTAAGATTGAGGTACAGAAGCTGTTATCAGCAAAACCAAACCCATTGATCTCCAACGCAGAAGCAGTCAAGTTATATGTGACAGCTTTTGAAAAGAGGCTAATGCGTAAAGCTTTGAGCGAGGCAAGAAGAGTGTGCGTGCCAGATCTACAGGGACAAAGGAGAGATGATGTGTTCAAACTAGATGAATTAATACAAGCTGTCAAGTCTGTTATGTATGCTGGAGCAGTCTTGTATATGTCGGAAGATGAGGAGTTTGAGACAGCTCCATGGAACAACAAATGCAGATGACAAGTCTTCAATCCAAAAGGTGTGATAAACACAGCACCCACAGTAGGACCAATTCTGCCACAGCATGTAGTCAAACAGGACATGAACAACTGTCAGTTCCAGCAGGACCTAGTGAAAAGAGGTATCTTAGTAACTAGACCAGGCATGTGGGGCTTTGTATTCAAGGATGGCTCTTATGTCCCAAAAGGAGACGAAAAAGAAACTCAAAAGGAAAAGATGCTGAAATACATTAACAAGCGAGGATGGGAATTTCCAATAGCTTCGGTCCATATGCAGTTTGCTACTGAAGAAGAAGATGAGTTCACAGACAGATATGAAGATATGAAACAAGGAGCTGGAGACCCTGGCAAAGACTACGCAGTGCTAAGACAGCAAGGTGAAGCACAAGGAGAACACATCAAGAAGCTAGAGGAGACAGTACAATACTTGATCTCCAAGCTCAATAGTATGGAAGCTACAGCGAGGTTGGGAAACTAGAGAGTCCGAGGAATGGGTGTGGGTCAGCACAGCCTACAGTTGCAGCAAAAAGTAATGCAATTCCATATTGGGAAATTGGTTCCCATCTGCCTAGGAGTGAGATTCATCCCAGAAAAAGTCTGACACAGATTGATTTCCATGTGGTTTTTTTAACTGTTTTGGGAAGCTGAGGCTCAGAATGTATGAACTCATTTGAAAAATGAGAAAAATGGACAATTGTATTAAAAGTCTTTGTCGAACTTCCAGTGATTTTGGCAGGTGTGAGAATGATTTACTATTTTTGGGATTGCATTACTTTTTGCCATGACTGTATAGCAGTGGCAAACACCCAAGAGGAACAAGAACGACCTGCTACATGTACCAATACCTGGAGCAAGAAGAATAAAAGCATACCTACAAATGAAGAAAATATTAAACAAAAGAAAAATACTAAAGAAGATAGTGTGAACTATGCTTTAAATACCAAAACTCCTGCAGCAAAAGCAGTACCAGTGGTAGAGATACCTAGCCTCTCCACGGCCGAGAAGAAGAAATATGTTGCTCCTCATAGGAGAGAAAAGCAAGTAAAGAATAGCGATCACAGCAGCAAACACAGTCCAAAGAAAGCTGATGAGACAGAAGAGTCAAAAAGAGATGTATGCAGGACACAAGAAGATGGTGAAGCAAGGAGAGCTTTGAGTGGTGTGAAACCAATAGACACTGTGCCGTTTAAGCCACCTCCACCAGCTAGCAAGTTCCCAGAAGAGCATATATCAAATAAGCCTAAACCTGTTCAGCAAAAAGAGGATAATTCAAATAGGCGACCTCTAGACGGCAGTCTTTATTTGAACCTGGAGGATGTGATAGCAGCTCGAATTGCTAAAGAGACTCTTAACATGCCGTTGGGAGATCTTTGCACTTTACAACCCAAACTAATCAAAGCACTGGATAGACAAACTAAGAATCAAGTATTAGCCATGTCTAAATTAAAAGGAAGTGTGGAATCTGATCAGACAAAGCATCTGTCGGAAGAAGCTGTGTTATTGGCCATAGAGGAAGTAAAAGAAGTATTTGTCAATATTGACGAAATACATACTTTGGAAATGTTCAAAGTTTCAGTCGAAGAAGTAAGTTTTTCGCAAAAAACACTGACAACTGTCAGAAACTGTTTTACAAAAAAGACCGATAACTAGACCGACAACTTTTTTCTTAGAAAAGAGACACATTTTAGTGACCATGTGAGAATACTTTAAAAGCATTATGTAAGCTATATATATTTCAACTTGCCTTAGCTGGGGCTATATAATGGTACTAAAAATAATGTTATCTGACATTATTTGATATAGTAATGCTGTAATATGCACTACTAGATACATACTGGACTATATTGGAGCATGCTGGAGAGGCTGTCATATAGGTAATTTGGATCAGTATGTTCTGTTATATTATAGAATGCCTTTCCTGTGATTTTGAAAGCATAATTATGTTAAAAGTAGCACAATAAATAGGTAAACAACCTGTATGTGCAGGATATAGTATTGATACTATTCATATGAATTTTCCTGATGACCAATCTTTCACCTTTATAGTCTTATATACTTATAAAGCCCATTCCTACTCTGAAATACAAATCCCTGATGATTTGGGTACAGTAATACTAGATCAATAGTCTGTATATGCAGAATATGGACATTTTAACTTTATGCAATCTGGTAGATGCCTTATGGTGGTTATATGTATGTCCTATGCAGTGAATACTGCAGATTAAGTGTCCTAGTATATGGGAAAATAGATTTAGAAGCCAGTTCAATTGAGTATTGGTGTATATATGAGCAAAATACTGAAAAAACCTGAAATAGGATGATGGATGGTACTGTATGAGATCTATTGATGCTGGACCTTATCCCTCATAGCTGGGACATCCTCTATATGTCTATTTGTTGGGGACAGAAGCTTATAGATGTATTATTTTTTCCTGAATTACTATAGCCAAATTCGCTTTTTTGAGATTTTAGTAGTACTACAGAACAGGCAATGATTTGGATGGGCTGAAGCGTGGTCAGAGCTCCTTTAATAGTGTACTGAAGAGGAATATATACCCAAGTGGTCCCATTGCTCTAATACCTGTTTTATAGGGTATAAATGTTATACCAATAATCCAGCCAATAATCATAGAATAGCTCCTCAGGGAAAGATTTCTGTACAAAGGCAACTTTAAATTTGAGTTCAGCGACCCAAAAAAGAGTAGAGGGCAGCTTTTGGGTATTTTATTAGGATCAGTTTCAATGGATGTCCAGAAACCCTCAAAAAACCACTTATACTTGGATATCTTTACAGGGAGTGATCTGGGGATCATGGGACTATCAGAATCGAATTAAGAGCATCAAATAACGTAGGAATTGAGTCCTGGGACATGAGTATCCATGCAGTATAGCTTGGTATATGAGTATGTCAAGTTTATTGTACATAGTAGTATTGGGTTTATACAGTATCTGAACATTTAACAAAAGGTGTGCTTTTTTCAAAATTTTATAGATCCTGATGATTCTGGGGTGTATTCCTATGTAGTTCAACCCTCTGAGTTTGATTCTGATAGTCCTATGATCCCCAGATCACTCCCTGAGGAGCTATTCTATGATTATTGGCTGGATTATTGGTATAACATTTATACCCTATAAAAAAGGTATTAGAGCAATGGGACCACTTGGGTAAGTATATATTCCTCTTCAGTACACTATTAAAGGAGTTCTGACCACGCTTCAGCCCATCCAAATCATTCCCTGTCCTGAAGTACTGCCAAAACCCAAAAAAAGCGAATTTGGCTGCAGTGTTTCTGGAAAAAATACTAGGTCCCTGGGCTGCTGTATCCTACATTTGGACGTATAGAGGATGTACCAGCTATGAGGGATAAGGTCCAGCATCAATAGATCCCATACTGTACTACCCATCTCCCAATTTCGGGTTTTTTTGGCATTTTGCTCATATCTACCCCAATACCTAATGAAACCTATTACCATTTGGTGTCCCAGGCATTCAATTAATCATATCTACATGCTGGAAGTTATCCCATGTCAATATCTGTCCTGTAGCCCAAGGACCAATACCTCATCCTGCATGTATCACCCTAACATACCCTCTTTTTGGCACCCCTGTGCCCCCATACTGCAGGAGCATCATCCTACAGTATAAGCGAGTCTATTAGCTCACAAATGCAATTTTTTAGCCCTCCCATTATGCCCCAATATGGCCCAATGCATCAGAAAACCTTCCAGAGGCTGTAGGAATTTACTTCCCAGTATGGAAATTTTATAGAAGTGTG
Source organism: Moniliophthora roreri (assembly GCA_001466705.2). Lineage (NCBI taxonomy): Eukaryota > Fungi > Basidiomycota > Agaricomycetes > Agaricales > Marasmiaceae > Moniliophthora > Moniliophthora roreri. The sequence continues at coordinate 19,279 of LATX02000248.1, forward strand.
CTGGCATGCTCCTAGAGCCTATTTATAGCTAAAAAATTGTCAGGTTATTTGTTGGAGTTTTTTGCAAAATGGCTTTGGACATCTGTCAGAGTTTTTTTGTCAAAAACTTACTTATCCCCCTGGAGTTCAAAGGAAGAGGGATGGAATGGTCCATGATATACAATCTCTTCATCATAGGTCATGACACATCCACCAGCAGAGGAAGTGGATTGAGTGGGCATGGTGTGTTTAGAATATGGGTTAGAGGAGACAATGTTTGATCTTGTAGTCAAGATATATCTCCATCACATGTTTTAGACTGTTCTTTGTCATCCATTGATTATGCAAAGAATCATATCCTTTCCATGACACCAAAAATTGTTTTGGTTTTCTCCTGACAGGTCTGTGCCCCAAAATGGCTTCGACTTCATACTCTTCTTCTCCTTCAACTAGGTCTGGTGGGGGTTCTAGAAAGTTTGGTCCATGGATATCATTTTCTTTGTATGAAGAAAGAAGGCCGGCATGGAAAACAGAGTGTATCCTCCATTGAAACAGGAGTTTTAGTTTATATGTCACAGGGCCCAGAACTTCTTTGATTTTGAATGGACCTTCTCTTTTCAGGGATAGTTTTGGGGTTGGGTATCCTAGAGATAAGTTCTGCCCTTCCAACCATACTTTTTGTCCCTTTTCAAAGGTGTCAATGATTCTCCCATTCCTTTCCTTGACTTTCCTCACTGCAATATCTAGTAAAGCTGATGTTTCTTCTTGAAGTTTCTTTAGTTTGGCTATCCTTTCTTCTACTGATAGAATGTTGGTTTTGTTGAATACTGTTGGGAGGGGTCTTGGGTGGTATCCCATCATTAGGTAGAAGGGACTTTGTTTTGTAACAAAATGGGACCTTGTATTGTGTGCAAATTCTGCAAAGAGAAAAAGTTCCTTCCACTTCATTTGTTCTTTTGCACAGAAGAATCTAAGGAATATTTTGATGCTTTGATTCACTCTTTCAGTTTCTCCATCCATTTCAGAGTGATAGGCAGTACTCAGCATTTGTTTAATCCCCAATAATCTTTCCATTTCTTTGAAGACTTTGGCTGTGAATCAAGAGTCTTGATCGGATATTAATTTATCCGGTAAACTGAATCATTTGTATATGTTTGCCAGTAAAAGTTCCACTGCTCCTTTTGCATCTAGTTTCTTGTTGCATGGGATTAAAGTTACCCTCTTTGTAGTGGCATGGTCCACCACAATGAGAATACTGTCATTGTTGTCTACTTTAGGTAAATCTGTGATTAAATCCATTGTGCAAATCTGAAATGGTAACACATCTTTGTGTCCTCCAATTGGTTGTATTGGTGTTCTTGTTGAATGTGTGTTAATTTTCATCTGTTGACATGCTGCACATCTATCAACAAACTGTTGAATGTATTTTGCCATTTCTGGCCACCAGTAATCATGTTTGATTTGATCGATGGTGTTCCATTGTCCTGGATGTCCATGTGGCAATGCTTCATGTATACTTTTGACCAATGTTTGTTGGAGATCTGGGTTATTGGGTATGTGGACTCTATCCTTGAAGAATAAGAGGTTGTCTTTGACTTCCCAATCCTTCAGTGTTGATTTAATGGGGGGCACTCCCTTTTCTAATAGGCTTTTGATTGCCATGTTTTTGAAATTGTCTGTTGAAAGTGCTTCTTCTATCTTGTTTTTCAGTTCCATGTTGATGATGTTGATAAACAGCTTATCTGGTAGCATGAAATGACAATGTCTTCATTGTTATTGTCTTCTTCCTCTACAAGGTCCAATCTTTGTGATAATGCATCTGATTGGGTCATCTTTGATTACATGCACCAGTTTCAAATCAAATTGTGATAGGAAGAGGTACTATCACACTTGTCTCTGGTTTAACTTCTGTGCGGAGCAGAAGTAAGTTAAATTCTTGTGATCAGATAGAATGGTCACTGGGTGTGGTCCTCCTAAAAGGTAATGTTTCCATGTTTCCAACACATTCACAATCACCATTAGCCCTCAATTATAAATTTCATAGTTCCATTCCATAGTGTTGAATGCATGTGAAATGTATCTGCATGGATGATACTCTCCATTGGTCCCTTTTTGTTTGAGAATAGCACCAGTGGCCCATTTCAATGCGTCTGCTTTGATCATGAAGGGTTTCTTGTTGTTTGGCATTTTTAAAATAGGTTTGCTAAGGAACTTCTTTTTTAATGTTTGGAATGCTCCTTCTTTGTTGTTTGACCATATGAATCATACTCCTTTCTTGGTAAGATCATGCAGTGGTTTTGTGATTCGTGTGTAATTCCCTATGAATTTCTGGTAGAAATTTGTGAATCCTAAAAATGATCTCACACCTTTGACTGTTTTCGGCAATTCCCAGTCTTTAATTCCTGCCAATTTGATCAGGTCCATTCTGATATATCCTTCTTTAATCACCAGACCTAGGAATAGGACTTCTGTAACTTCAAATTTGCATTTCTCTGGTTTTAGAAATAGGTCATTTTCTTGTAATTGTTCCAGAACTTGTCTTGTTCTGATGTGATGGATTAGCAAATGGTCTGAAAAGATGAGGATGTCATCCATATATACTACACACCATCCTTCACACTATGTATAAATGAGGTGTTCTTTTTATGCTATTAATACAAATGAAATACACTCAGAATACTGCTATATATTTGCTTCCAGACAACACTCAGAAAATTCTATTAGTTTCAAGTTATTATCACATATTGAAAACAGCAAGCATACTCTGGGTTTTAATTTCCAGAAGAGTCCATGTTTTTTGATAATTTTATGATATAGAAATTATAGAATTATCCTTTAATTTTCTAATTACAGATATACTAAATTTTCTACCTTATAAAATAGTGAGAAAACATTTAGAAAATAAATATAAGATTTTGAATTTTATATCAAAGGAAACATGTTAAATACAAAAGGAAAACTATATGAAAACTATCTAAGAACTGCTTTAAAATATAGTGTTTTCACATGATTTTTCTACTATTTTCCTAGTGTTTTCCTAGTGTTTTCTTTGACTTTCCCACAATAGAAAATGTGGAATTTTTATCTTATCTTATCAGCATTTTCTGAGCATTTTCAACCAGAGAAAATTCAATGTTTTCTCAGCATGGAAATTATTCTAATATATTGTATTATCTATTAATTCTATATCTTTTGCTGCTGAAAATTTAGTATTCTCCAGACATAGGAATAGGACTTCTGTAACTTCAAATTTGCATTTCTCTGGTTTTAGAAATAGGTCATTTTCTTGTAATTGTTCCAGAACTTGTCTTGTTCTGATGTGATGGATTAGCAAATGGTCTGAAAAGATGAGGATGTCATCCATATATACTACACACCATCCTTCACACTATGTATAAATGAGGTGTTCTTTTTATGCTATTAATACAAATGAAATACACTCAGAATACTGCTATATATTTGCTTCCAGACAACACTCAGAAAATTCTATTAGTTTCAAGTTATTATCACATATTGAAAACAGCAAGCATACTCTGGGTTTTAATTTCCAGAAGAGTCCATGTTTTTTGATAATTTTATGATATAGAAATTATAGAATTATCCTTTAATTTTCTAATTACAGATATACTAAATTTTCTACCTTATAAAATAGTGAGAAAACATTTAGAAAATAAATATAAGATTGGAAACATGTTAAACTTTTGCTGCTGAAAATTTAGTATTCTCCAGACATATTCTTGTTGAGAGGACACAATTGAAATTTAGAATTTATATATGTTTTTATAAGAATTCTCTTTGAAAGAAGATTAAGTGTTTTCTCAATCAGAATACCATGTTAAAAGAACACCTTGTACGTAGTGTCATTGATAAAATCTTTCAAGATATCATTCATGAAGGCTTGGAATGTAGCAGGAGAGTTGGTTAATTCAAAGAACATGACCATCAGTTTGAATAGTCCTTGGCTTGTTTTAAAGGCTGCTTTCCATTGATCACCATCTTTGATACAGATGTTATTATAACTGTTCTATAAATCCAATTTGGTGAAAACTTGTGGCATCTTTAAGTTTGTCAACGAAGTCAGTTACTAATGGAAGTGGGTATCAGTTTTTGATTGTTCCATTGTTTAGTTCTCAATAATCTTGGCATAGTCTGAGGGCACCTACTTCCTTTTTTGCTACAAAAAAGAAAGAAGATGCTATGGGAGAGATCGATGGTAGAATGTATCTTTTTTGCAAGTTCTCATTAATGAATTTGTCTTGTTCTATTTGTTCTTGAGGTGAAAGTGGATATATCTTGCAGTCCATTAGTTTAAAATCCAGTTTAAGGTCAATCACATGATCATAAGGACAAGATGGTGAGAATCATTTGGCCTTTTTCTTTTTGAATCGATAGGTGTAATCAGAGAGATAGGAGGGGATCAATTCTTTGAGAGGTTTCACCTTGGTCTCATGAGTTTGAGCGAGTACTTGAGAAGTGGATAACTTAGCATTGATTTGAATGGCATCACTATCTTCTTCACCTCGAATAAAACTCCTGATCAGCATTTTACTGTCTTCTGTTGTGTCCAGTACTCTGATAAATCTTTTTGCCAATATCTTCTGCCTGGGTCAAAACTTCATAACTCCTGTGACCCAATCAATATCAGGATTATGATCTTGTAGCCATGGTAATCCTAGGATGAACCATTCAGGTCCTAATCCAGAGATTAGAAGAGTTTCTGTCATTTGTCAATCTTCTATCAGGATTTCCAAGGTCACTGAATGTATAATCCAACCAGTCTTATTTCGTGTTCTGTCTATGTTAAAAACCTTGATAGGTTTTTCTAATTTGGTCCATTTTGTTTTTAGACAACATGCTTCTTTTTTGCTGATAAAGTGTCCACCAGCTCCTGAATCAATCAGAGCCTGCACTTCGATGATTTCTGTTCCAATTGTGTATGTAAGTGGTACATGTATTGAATGTTGGTCTAACTTAGCTAATACAATGTTTGAAATCATAATTGAAGGTGGTAAGAGCATCAGCCTCTCCTACTGAAGATGCTCAAAAACCTATGCCTCTACTATGAAAACACGAGGCCTGTGGTGCCAAAATACCCCTGAAAGAGGTATATATAAGTTCTTGATTCTCAGTTTTGTTTGTGAGTTGGTTTGGCGTGGTTCACTGTTACCGCAATGTCAAGAATAATTCTCAATGTCTTACTTGGTAGTTCAGAGATGATTGCCTTCAAAACAACTTCTCAGATCGAAAATAGGTGTTTGTTTGTATAATATTTATCAATTTTGTGGTTTTATTAATCACTTTGAAAGCAAATACTGGTATAGATTTCGACCAGAAACTGCCCAAAGAATAAACTTCTTCTAAGTGAGAACAAAGGTACCTCTTGTACCTGAATATAGCCCTCTTAGCTATGTTCTGCAATGATTCTCAAGAGGACAAATCTTCTAGACACTGCTAGCCTGAAACCCTCTCTGATTCACGTCGAAACACCAGACTATACTGATGCACATCATGTTACATTACTTGCACAGCAACGACAACAACTCAACACCACTATGACATAGCGGCATTAAGCTCGGATCAAGTTCGAGTATCCAACAACTAACAAAGAGTAAAACCCTCTGCTAAGCTGTTCTAGCGTTTGGTGTTCGGTCACGTTTGAGCAAGATATCCATTGGATTAACCAGGTCAAGCTGAAGTAGCTTAGACCTGTAAACTATCTACTTATACAATGATTGTAGTTACTCGTTTGCATACAAACTGCTAGAGCGACATCGTTTGTTTAGTAAACAGAATGTACCTCGATGATATCATAAATAAGGAACGCAACATCAGCGGTGATGTCGAGGAAGATAAAAATAAGTTATAATGATACAATAGACAATGTCATAATGACATCAAATCATAAATAGAAAGAAAAGGAATCGAATAGAATAATGACTTCATACTGATGTTATGGATGACATAGTAATGATGTCTTAAATAGCACGATAGGCATAGAATCAGAAAAGGGAACTGGGAAGGTGGATGTGTCCAGATGTTAAGGAGAAGCATAGGTAGAGAAAAGGGAAAAGTAGCGCTTAAGGGCACTAAAGTGTCAAAGCAAAGAATATGAATGAGAAGAATAAAAAAAGATGAAGAGAAAAATAATGTCTGTGCGTATGACTGTAACACATCAGCTACCCTCTTAGTAGACTGATACAATGTTTCTCTTATCGGAAAACACACCTCTTGTGTTAAAAACTAAGCTCTTTCTAGCTTTTATTTATATCTCTGGTTTGGGTTACAATCTCAGGTCTCAACTAGCCTGTGCCTCTTGCACAACTAAATAAGCTAGAGCCCAAAGTGGTTGAAAAATACTGATTGCCAGTAGCTCTTCTACCTGAACAACAACATCATACACTCTGGTAATTGGTGGGCAGTATCTCTCCTGCTTTCCACCTACAAAACATGTCCTCTTATATACTCTACAACATAAATAATCTAATATATCTGTTACAAATACAAATAAAACTGAGTCAGGTGATAAATATTATATAAACTGAGCTGTGTTTGGTAATTTCTCTGTCACAGTGTCCAATTGTAGTCAGGCTTCATAGCCATAATCTCTTTTATTCTTTTTCTTTGACAATTGTGCAGTCTTCTGACACCAGCCATTTGCAATTTTCTCTATCAAATGGCTCTTCTTCCAACTCTGTTTGAAAATATTATACTTCCATGCTGCTCCACATGGTTTCTTCCTTCTCCATCTTCTATCATCTGCTCTATGGATGCACAATATGCTTCTATCTCTATTGTTTAAAGTGTACATGTAAGCTCAGCTGTGCTGGTTTCTCATCATACAGCTTTGTCTTCCATTTTTCTGTGATACAGGCACCCTTCCAGTAGCTGATCATCTATTTCATTCTTCAGTTTGACATTTGGTATCTCAAGTATCCCTTGCTGATAATTTGTCATCCTCTGTTTCATATCCGTTTCTCAATAATATTCTCATATGTGTATTATTGAAGGCTTTTATTCTTTCTTCAAGTTGGGTATAGATTGGAAATATTGTTAAAAGTGAAAATATTCCCTTTGGTATGCTTTCAATAGAGAAGTATTATATGGTGTTGTTCCCTATGGGTTTCAGGATGCTCCTCTGTGTTCAGATCTGCTGTTTACTTTCATACTAGCAGTGGTTGGGTACCTTTGTATGGCTTACCATCAACCATTACTCTGCTAATATTTTATATTCTTCTCTACTACTCACTTTGACTAGCTGCTCAGGGCTCACACTAGTTCTCAATTCCCTTATCTATGTTATTTTCAACTATAAAAGTGCAAAATATTCTCTATTTGTGTGCAAAATAAAAGGTAAAAGTTATGCATATCACCACCTTTTCAAAAACCCTCTTTTCCCATAAGATCAAAGATCTCTTCTTGCTCTGCTTCTTCCTGTTCTTAGATTATTGCCCTGATTTTGGTAAATGTGTCTCTTACAGAGAGTTTCTTCGGCTCAGGTTTATTGTTCTGTCCTTGTACTTTGGTAGGACAATCTTGTGAGATGTGACTGGTCTGTGCACATTTGAAACACTTCTCTTGAGCTATGTAGTCTTTTCGATCTGACTCTGAAAGTATCCTGTTAATAACCATTAATACACTAATTTTATAAACCTTTCAAATTCTACACATATGAGCGTCATTTGGACATATTTAAATGGTTGAAATGATAAGAAACATGGAAATAGAAGGACTGATATGAGCCTGAGTAGTCAGTCAAAACCTATATATGCTTGATGGCACAAAGCTATAAGTTAATTGTACTTACAGTACACCCCACATGGGTACCGAGTCACTTATAGAATCTCCAATTTGTGCCTTGAGCTTCCTGAAACCTGTAGAGACCTCTATACAGTGTGCTCAAGAGAGACACATTGGTAGTTGAACATATATATGGTATATCAAGGGGATATTTCACTTTTAAACAATCTTCAATTACTCTCAGAGAGCTCCTTCAAGCTCAGGATGATACCTATGATATACCAAGAGAAAAGATACAATGATATCCAAATCAGATATACGATGGAGTATTAGCTTAAGTATATGATCACTCTGCATTCTGAGATGGTGATGCAATGATCCTCCAAAGATAGAAGGAAAGCAATAAGACAGAAATCAGATATGACTGATAGGTGAGAAAAGAAACACAAGAGATAAGCATGAGTCAGTCAGATAGGACAGACGGAACAAGGAAATACACAATGACTCCTATGGAAGTTGAGAATATTTCTGACCATTGAAAAACAGGATAAGAAACTCCTAGGCAGTAGCAACAGATTCCAAACCTAGATACCTATATACCACACAGAGGGCCTAGCTCAAGTTGTGCTTCTGATACCCGAGATTGTATTTATTGGTGACCCGCATACCTATATATGGTATGGGATTACTGTCGTGACATGGGACTGAACCTATATATGTTCATTTTTGATTTTTCCTGTGACCAGTATGATATATACCTATTATTATAATTTTATTGTAGATATTTGTTTCCAGCAGTATATAAGGACAGCCATTTTGTAGGTGGGAGTAAGAGGAATCTGCCCCACCACTACGTGATATTTGTATGTGGCTATTGTTTGTGTAGAGAAATCACATTCAATCAGATTTTCCTCCTCACATCAGGCCCTAGGGACTCAGAGTAGACCTAGTTGAGATATAAGACTATATACCAAACTTGATAGTAATGGCAAAGCCAGATATTTGTTCTGTGCTTTAGCAGATAATCATTTTCAAGTCAAGAGAAGACTTTGTATCAGAAAGTTTTGGTGGCTTTCTGGAGGCAGCTAGTGTTTTGCTAGTGTTGATGCAGCTTAGAGAGGGCTCAGGTTACGAGAGTAGAAGTTTTCCTGCTTAAGTGTGTTCTAAATTGAGTAGATGCAACTTAGAGAGAGCTCAGGCTACCAGAGTAGAAGTTTTCCAGCTTAAGGGTGTTACAGATCACAACCAAGAGGGTTGTATCCAGTACAAGGGGTACTGTAGTCTTTGATTACTTGAGTTATCACTTCAGAGTAGTCTTACCATTGCCTCAGCGCAATTAGCTGTTGTATTTAGGCTTGATTGAGAGAGTAGAAACCAGAAAACACACAATAAAAACAATTTATTAAACAAATATATCCTTGTAGTCTATGTCAATAAACAAATACACACTTATTTGGATCACAAAACATCAAATAGAGTCTAAGTACGGTAACTCTGATCATGCCGAACCACACTCTGCACATCACCACACACACACATAGACAATAGTAGAGCAGGATCTGATCAACAGATCAGCTCTTTGTGTAGCACATTCAAGTGGTGTTACCATCTTCTCTTTCTGTACAATCTTCAGCTTCACTGGGTCTCTTTTCCCATTCTTCAATCACCATTTCTCTCTGGCTGCCTCTGCCATTTTGAATTGGTTATCATATTTGATGGCCACTTTGTACCATCCGTTAATAGTAGTCAGGTAACCTTCAGGTCTGAGCATGATTTTGTCAGTTAAGGATAGTGGTAGGGCTTTGTGGAAGATCTTGACAAGGGCTTTGTCATTGTATCCTGTTTCTGTTGCAAGGAGTTGGAAGTTGTGGATGAAAGTATCAGCTTGATCTTTCATCCTCAAGTCTTTGATTTTAAGTTGGGTGTCTCCTGCTATATCAATCGGCTGCCAAGTCTCCTTAAATCTCTTTTGAAAGTTGGTCTATGACTCCTCTTCGTTTTTCTTCTTGTCTCCTTCTTTATCTTTAAACAAATTTACAAATTCAGCTATCTTCCACTGGAGAGCAGATCCTCTGACATAGGAGAGCATAAACATCTTTTTCTTTTCTTGAGTATCATAATTCTTGAGGTTCATTCAAAGGTAAAGCTCTGCATCCAATAGGAACCATTAGGTATCCTTCTGATTTCCTTCAAAGAAGTCAGGTGTCACTACCTTGACTCCATTGTCTTTAGTTGCAGTCACAGCTTTGATTGTTGATATAGCAATCCTTGTTGCCCATTGTTCATTAGTCCAATTGTCTGTGTCTTCAACCTTTGGCTTCTCTTCTCTAGGAACTGATGTGCTCGCTTCCAGAGTAGTTATATTTGGTTCAGGTGTCTGAAATAATGTTCTGAATGTATCAAAAAGGTTTAGTGTTGGAGATATAGCTTCAGTTTCACTAGATTCAGTTGAGACACTCTGAAGGCTCTAGACTGCTTGTCTTCATTGCTGATGAGTGATTTGTCACAGGGTTCAGGATGGATTCCTGATTCATTGAAGTTGTTCAGTAACTTTGAGTTCTTCATCAAGATCTGCTTCATCTTGCACAGTTAAGCACACTCTTGGTGGCATTGTGTTTCGGACTTTGGTTGTCGCCTAAACCTAGGTAGGTCAGCAAGGGATCAGCTTGACCTTTTGTTATGTTACTTGCACAGCAACATGTACAACAACAACAACAACTCTACAGATGGTAAAACCTTCTGCAAAGTTGTCTAAGGTTCAAGTTTGAGTTTGTCAAGTTCATCTAGACAGAGTCTAGAGTTCAGATGGTTCAATCATTGAGTAGATGCAAGTTAGATTAACTAGGTCAAGCTGAAGAGCTTAGACCCAGTATTGTTCTACTTAAATATATATTTTATATATAATTATTTATGTGGAAAGAAAGCAGTAGAATGTCTTAGAATATAGATCTTTGTAATCAATGGAAAGGAATAGAATGAGAAAGAACAATGTCATCATAAGATGACTAATATACAGAAAGTTATAGAACATTAGAGAATACTTAATAATTTGAAAAGGAGACTGGGAATGTGTAAGTGTCCAGATGTTAATAAGAAGCATAATGTGAGCATTCAAAGGACAAAGCAAGAAAGAAAGTATGGTACTAAACAAAAATGTAACACATTCCTTCAACTCATACCACTATCTTCCAAAGCTCCAACGTCCATTGAGTCCCTCTGGACTCCCTTATACATTATTTATACACTCAATATGCCAGACATACTATTGTCAGGTGCACCAGCAGCAACTCTCTTTGTTACACCAAATGATGTTGCACAACTTTATGCTCCAGTGTTATCCAACCATGCAGCTGCTGCTGTTGCCAATGCTATGGTGTCTTAATCCCCACCATCTTATGTGGATGCAACTTGAAACAACATAATTCAGAATGACACAACTGGCATTGATCAACAGTCAGCTCACAAACTCACTCAAGAGGAGAAGCAATGGCTTGAAACAGAGTTGTTGCCCATCTATTAGCACACCTGGAAAGTTGAATCATGTCACAGTATAAAGAAAACATGAGTGGACAAAAATGTCACAGATCAGTTTATGATGCTAATTTGTCTAAGTTAGGACTAGTGGAAATCTACCCAAAAGATGACCTCCAAAAGTCCAACTCAGGTTGTTGTGCAAGTGTGGATCAATGTGATCAGAGTTGCCACACTTAGAATGCCAACAAAAACTCTTAGCTAGGTTGATTCTCTCTTATTGAAGCAATCTACTTCAAGGTGTTCACCTCCAGAGGAGTATATATGGTTTTAAAAGGGTGTATATCACAAACACACACACAAAACACAAAGAACATAGTGCACAAAGCACAAACACAAGAGCTACAGTCCCGTACAAAGACTCAATAGCCAATATAGTCTGACCCTATGGAGTTCAAGACTTCCTCAAGACAACTACAGCACACAGTGTACTGGAAAAGGTTCTAGACCAATTTCTACAAAGAGCTCAGCACAGGCACACCCCTTGCTAAGACTCTAATTGTGTCACAACCTGATACACAATACAGGCCACACTCCAAGTGCCCAAGGCTCCTTCTTGGTGTAAAGTGTCTCTTGGAAAAGTGCTATAATGCACTTAAGATGTTACTCTTAGTCTCTTACAATGCAAGTTCATTATCAGATTTCTATCTCTCTGGAGTCACTCAGGACCAATCTCCAGGGCCTGAAGTGAGGAAGCAAAACTAGAATGCCACACAAATTTATACACCAAACAAATTCTTCATGTATTCACAATTGGAGAAGGCAGAGTTACTTGAGTATGTATGAATATCTAGCTGTCTTTATATACAGTCCAAGGAATATATCTACAGAAAAATATAAATAATGTCCGATAATTCAGGAAATGATAAATGAGTGACAGAGATACTAAAAGAGGGAATATTCGAATGTCATGGAGTCTGGCCACTAGAGTATCTGACCATATCCATGCGGGTATCTATGTTTCCAGGCATTCTGGACTCTATAATTTGTATTTTCTCTTTTTCTAAGTTGGGTATCTATGAGCGGATGGCTGTTTCCATCCCGTCTCTTTACAGCATTTCCCTTTCCAGTATCCTCACATTGGCAGAGGCCTAGATGCCAAAGTTTCCAAGGTCAGAACACACTGTTACTGTTCCTATCTCCTTTGACAGTGCACGCTTGGTCTTGTTTAGGACTTCTTGTGCATTAGATATTCGTATGTCTCATAGTATCTGTCTGTAGATAGTAGATGTCCTTCAGAAGTGATTTCCATCATTCCAAGATAACTCTATATCTAGTTAGCTTATCGCATATTGTTTATCCACCAGTGAATTCTTTATTAAGAGATCATCTGCTTTGACTCTGATCCATATATTGACTTCAGAGGAGGATCGTTCTATGATCTTTCCTGTTCTAAGTTGTCTTTCTGTTTTGATGTCTCCTCTAAGTACCTCTGTACTGTTTGACTGCAGATTGCACTTTGCAGATGTCATAGAAAGGTAAAGTAGAAATTAAAATCCCATTGATAGCACTTTGAGAGCTTGGTTAACTAGCCAATGTGTTCATTGGGCCATAGTTAGGTTCTCTACAGGTTTTGGGAGTGNAGCATTTCCCTTTCCAGTATCCTCACATTGGCAGAGGCCTAGATGCCAAAGTTTCCAAGGTCAGAACACACTGTTACTGTTCCTATCTCCTTTGACAGTGCACGCTTGGTCTTGTTTAGGACTTCTTGTGCATTAGATATTCGTATGTCTCATAGTATCTGTCTGTAGATAGTAGATGTCCTTCAGAAGTGATTTCCATCATTCCAAGATAACTCTATATCTAGTTAGCTTATCGCATATTGTTTATCCACCAGTGAATTCTTTATTAAGAGATCATCTGCTTTGACTCTGATCCATATATTGACTTCAGAGGAGGATCGTTCTATGATCTTTCCTGTTCTAAGTTGTCTTTCTGTTTTGATGTCTCCTCTAAGTACCTCTGTACTGTTTGACTGCAGATTGCACTTTGCAGATGTCATAGAAAGGTAAAGTAGAAATTAAAATCCCATTGATAGCACTTTGAGAGCTTGGTTAACTAGCCAATGTGTTCATTGGGCCATAGTTAGGTTCTCTACAGGTTTTGGGAGTGATCTGTTTTGGATCTGATACATAGATAAGTCAGGAAGTACAGCTTCGACACCTCTGTATAGCATATCATATAGCTCTTCATACTTTCCAAGGTACCATAGCTTCTCTAAGGCAATGACTAGCAGACTGGGCTCACTCTAGTCCTTATTACCTGTTATCTGGTGTCATATTAAAGTGTTCCAATTCAAAAGTAGTGTAAAATGAATAAAAGTGGGTCTTTTCTAGATTCGACATGTTAATGCATTTTGGCTATATTGCTGGAGCAGAGCATCTGTTACATCACTTGTGCAGCAACACAGCCTACTCAACACTTTAAGGCTAAGTGCTAAGTTCAAGAGTCAAGTTTGAGTTTGTTTAATGGTTGTTGAAGTTCAGAGGTCCTCAGTTGTTGCTTTAGACACAAGTTGGTATTAACCAGGTCAAGCTGGAGAACATAGGCCTCAGCTTGAGCACTTAAATACATACAATTGATAATGTATCTACCATATAAGTATATAGCAATAGAGTTGGTGATTCAATAATAAATACCAATCCAGTCAGAATATGAGTAATACAGGAATGATAAGAAGAAGGGGACTAGGAAGGTGTAGTAAGTCTGATGTAAGAGAAGCATAGAATGATAAGGAAAAGGGGGCTGAGAACGTGTAATAAGTCTGATAAAAGGGAAAGCATAGGTAACAGGGTAGGGAAAATGTAACATTACCCCCTTGTTAAGGCAGAACTCTGTGTTGCCATTAAGACTCTCCATCTCCATATAACTCCATGTTGTAATCATATGAGATGTCCAGCATCTCATCTAACACTGTTGCATTTGGCAATGCAGGACTCCAACCCACTGCAAGCCGTTCCTCCACCAATGGCATGGTCACCTTCCTCAATTCAGACTTGACAAAGAGAAAGTCTCAGACTTCTCCATCCATTGTTGTCAGTGAGAATGCTTCTTCAGCATTCTCTGTAGCCAAGGAGGTCTGGGTTATCATCAAAATCCTGATAGTCCAAAAGAGTGCCAGAGCTTGGGCAAGTCCCTCATCTCACAATGTGGCAAGACCTTCACTGCTCAGGGCAGCCTCCAGTACTATGGCCAGGCTGAGTTTTGAAGCATTGCTTACACATGTACTGTGAGCAATCGTGGGTGAAATAGTGCTCCAATCTGCACACAGGGCAGAGACACAGTTGGTGAACTGGATCATTGGAGTTGGCACTGGCATCAGGAGGCCTTAAGCTGAGCCTCAGTGGGTCATTGGCACTTGAGGGGGCATGATTCTTGGACTCCTCATCCTCTCTCTCTTTGACCTCCACCCCACCTACTGTGGGTATGACCTCAGACTCTGGGTGGAACCAAGGGTTCAGGCATCTGAAGACCAATGGAAGAGTTGTTGATTCTTGTATGGGTGTTGGCAGGCTGTTCAACCTTTGGCTTGATGTCAGGATTGGGAGTGGGGTCAGAATAAATAAGAGTGTCTGGGGCTGTGGATTTGGTGGTCTTATAAGGAGAGGAGGAGAGTTATTCCTTGAGAAGTTGGGGCTCTTGTGTAAGTCTTGTAATAAGACTTCATTTATTGTGAGGGTCAGGTCATGGATAGCTATTTCCATCTGCTCTTCATCTGAGAGGGTCAAGGAGGCTGAAGGTGAGGGGATCAGAGTACTCTGACATCATGCAGAGATTGTGACAGGCCCTTCTAGCCTGAGGTTGTAGTGGCACACAAATAGGACATGATTTGCAATTTCCAGGTTGCAACTCTCAATGATCTTCTCAAATAGCTTGTGTTGGGACCAGAGGAAAAAGAGGCTTTTGACTGTGGGTTCCAGTCAGTTGTGGGAATCAGCAGTAGCTCAGATTTACTCGTCATATTGTTTGGAATTGAAGAGATAGAGAAGTTGGTAGGAGTTGGGGCAGAGTCTGTTGTGATAGGTGATCATTTCTCCATACTGACTCTCTCCAGCCACAGTAGGAGCAGGGCTCGCAAGTTGGGATTGCTGGCTACCAGAAGCAGTGCTAGAAGAAGAGGAGAAGGCAGTTTTATGGGACAATATGGCTAAGTAGTGGGAATGGGGTTTTGAGGGCTCAACCAATGCTTCTTTATATATTTCTTGTAAAGATCTAGGCAGTTGACCATGCCCTTTGTTCCTATCCATCAGTTATAAGAAGAGTTATAGCTAGTGTACAACACCAAGAATTCTCTTGGCCTTTTCTTGGGTCTATATTCTATGATGGCATCTTGTTACAAACTTTCTCTTTTCCCACTGACTTTCTCTTCTTTCTCGTTATAGTTACCTCTATGCTTTCCACTCTATTGGACTCATACACTTTCCCAGTCCCCATTTCCTTTATTGCCCTTATGCTTCTATTATCATCGGACCTATACACCTTCCCTATCCCCATTTACCTATCTGTTTGTATTCATATTACTCATTTCCCAATAGCTTCGGGAAACCTTAGACAATCACCGAACTACTCGCTATACGTATATAGTTAGCCTTAGCTCGGTTGTAACATATTTAAGCACTCAAGCTGAGACTCTAAGTCTTCAGCTTGACCTAGTTTAATCTACTTGTGTCAACACCACAATCAAGGAATCTCTAAACTTCAGTATCCACTGAACGAACTCAAACTCAAACTTGTACAATCGCCTAAACAGAGATAACACTCCGTTGAAAGTAGTTGAAGTTGACGTTGCTGCGCAAGTAACGTAACACATCTACTTTGTACTCTTCAAATCCTTCAATCAGATCAGGTGAAGGTTCCATAAAGCTAGGTCCATGTGCTTTGGTCTGTTTAAACAGAGTTAACAGTGCCACATAGAACACTAGATGGATCTTCCATTGATGTGGTAGCTGCAGCTGATAGGTTACTAGTCCCATGACTTTGATTATTTTGAAGGGACCTTCTCTTTTCAGAGCAAGCTTTCTTGTAAAGTATCTGATAACCAAGTTTTTCCCTTCAAGCCAAACCTTCTGACCTACTTCAAAAGCATCCAGCTTACTCTTCTCCCTTCTTATCATCTTCTGTCTTGCCAGTTCTAACAGACTCATGGTTTCTTCTCTCACTCTTTTCAATTCAGCAAGCCTTTCTTCTACCGATGGAATGTCCATTTTGTTGAATGTCATGGAGAGTGCTCTTATGTGATAGCCCATCATCATGAAAAAGGGTGACTTCTTCAGTATGGAATGGGTTTTATTATTATATGCGAACTCCACTAATGAGAGGAACTCCATTATGTCTGCTTCTTAGAACAGAAGATCTGGAGATACACCTTGACTTCCTGGTTTACTCTCTCCATTCCTCTGTTGGTTTGTAGATGAAACATAGTACTCATTGAATGTTTGATGGACAGTTGCTTTTCTATCTCCTGGAATACTTCTGTGGCAAACCACAGGTTTCTATCAGAAATAATGCAGTCAGAGAGTCCAAACTGCTTGTATAGGTGTTGGATTAACAGTTTTGTGACCTCTGAAGCATCTGTCGTTTTGGTGCATAGAGTAAGTATTACCCCCTTTGTAGAGGAGTGGTCCACCACTACCAAAATTGAATCCATACCATCACTCTGCAGGAGATCAGTAATAAGGTCTATGGTACAGACCTGAAACAGGAATGAATTCTTTGTGGGTGGAATTGGCTGAATTGGGGTTCTCATGGAGTGCATGTTGACTTTCATCTGTTGGCATGGTACACAGCTGTCAACAATGTTTTAGATGAATTTTGCCATTCCTAGCCACCAGAAATCATGTTGCACCTGTTCTAGCATGTTCCATTTTCCTGAGTGTTCAACTCCAGGTGTTTTGTGCACTTCTCATACTATGGTCCTTCTGAGTTTCTTATTGGGAACGTAAACCTTTCCTTTGAAGAAAAGGAGGTCATCCTTGATTTCCCAGTCAGCTAGTGCTGATTTGATCGGCAGTACCCCTTGAGTCAGCAGCATCTCCAATGCCATCTTATGGAAGTCATCTGGGCCTAACTGTTGCTTAATCTTGTTTCCTAGTTCCAAATTGATTCTCTTTATGAAGAGGCATTCTGAGAGAAGTATCACATTGTTGTTGTTGTTGTCATTATCTTCTTGTTCATTTGAACATCTCAACAATGTGTCAGCCTGAGTCATTTGCTTTCCTGGTACATGCATGAGTGTGAGCTCAAACTCAGACAAGAATAGGCTCCATCTTGCTTGCCATCTATTCAGCTTCTGTGCCATCCAGAAGTACATGAGATTCCTATAATCCAATAGTACTACCACCTTGTACTTTCCTCTAAGGTAGTGTCTCCATTCAGCTAATGCCCATACTATTGCCAAAAGTTCCCTGTTATAGATTTCATAGTTCTGTTCCATTGCTGTTAAGGATTTCAAGAGGTATCCACATGGGTGCCATTCACTGTCCACTCCTTGTTGTTTTAGAACTGCTCCCATTGCCCACTTCAATGCATCTACTTCTATAATGAAAGGCTTGTCAGTGTCCAGCATCTGCAGCACTGGTTTGGAAAGAAACTTTCATTTTAGAAGGTTGAAAGCATTTTGGCACACTGCCATCCATTCAAACTTTTGAAGCTTTTTCATAAGATCATTAAGCAGTTTGGTAATATGGGAATATCTTTCTATAAATTTCCTATAGAAATTTCCAAATCCTAAGAATGCTTGCACTCTCTTGACCGTCTTCAGCAGTTCCCAGTCAGCTATACCCATGAGTTTGATCGGATCCATTGCCACATGTCCTGGTCAAATAACCATTCCCAGGAAGATTACTTCTGTGACATCAAACTTGCATTTCTCTGGTTTTAGATAGAGATCTTTGTGATGCTGCAATAACTCTTGTCACAGTGAGTAGAACCCTCTGCATGCAAGTCAGGACAGATAAAGGAAGGAGGGTGATCCAGCATGGACTCTAGGTCAACACAACATTAAACTCAACAGATGCAAAGTCAATCTCTAGCCCAAATGACCAAGTTAGTTTAACTACTGAGATATGTACAAGAGATACTTGCCTAGCCCAAATGACCAAGAGGTCAAGATAGAGAACTAGGCTACAAAGGTCCAGTGTAAATACAGGGAGTCCATCTCAGCAAGAATAACTAATGGAAATGGAAGAATGATCTGGAAGGAAACCTGAGTAGAATGGAATGTTCTATAGAAGGGTGGCTGTGGTGGTATAAATAAGGTAAGTAATCAGATAGATAGATGAAAGATAAGAGATAAGATAATGAGACTTAGAAGAAAATAGAAGGAAAAAGCTATACTCTATCAATTACCCCCTTCCTAGAGTCTATCATTCATGATAGACCTAGGCCTACTCTCTTCCTCTCCTTTCAAGCAAGGTTGGTGGTGGCCTCAGTAAAGTTCTTGAGTTCTTGCCATAGTAGTGTTGCAAAGAGTGCTGCCGCTACTTTTGTTAGTGCATTGGGGTTCTTTTTGTGAAAGTTTTTCACCTTTGCTTTTGCATGTTCTAGGTTTTCTGCAGGCTCCCAACTGTCCTCCTTCTTGCTGTATCCCTCCCATCTCACCAAATACTGCAACTTCTTCCTATACACTCGACTGTCTAGCACTTCCTTTACCAAATGCTCCTCCTCCCCTTCCACTTCTACTGCTTCTGGAGGTGGTGATTACTGCCCATTGACTTTATTGCCTTTCTATGGTGATAAGCAGTTAATATGGAAGACATTGTGGACCTTCATGGCTGGTGGTAACTTGAGGCAGTAGTCCAAGTCTCCTATGCATTCCACCACTTCAAAGGGGCCTAGCTGTCTTGGGCCTAACTTTCTGCTTGCTTGGTGGATATTAATGTCCTTTGCTGCAAGCCACACCTTGTCTCCCACTTTGAACTCATGTGCTTTTCTCTTCCCCTTCTCATATGCTTCCTTCATCTTTTCCTTCCCTATTTGCAATGCTGCCTCTGCCTCCTCTCAAACCTTCTTCAAACCTTCTAGATGTGCCTCTAAAGCAAGGAACTTGTTCAAGCATCATCCTGCTGAGATGGTAAAGTCAGGTCAGTACCCATACATAACTTTGAAGGGACTCTTGTCATGTGCTGTGTGAACTCATGAGTTGAGCACAAACTCTGCAGTAGGAAGCCAGTCCACCCAGTCATCTTTTGACATTTGCTCACAAAGAGATGAAGGAATTGCTCAATCTCTTGGTTTGCTCACTCTGTCTGTCCATTTGCTAATGGGTGGTATACTGTTGTGAGGCCTGCTTGGATCCCTAGGCACTTGTAGAGTGCACATGTGACTTGAGCTGCAAATTGGGGACTCCTGTCTGAGATGAACTTGTGTGGTATACTATAAAGGCAGAAGATTTCACAGTAGTGTATGTCTGCAACTCCTTTGGCATCAAGAGTGGTCACAGTCAGTAGAACATGGACTTGTTTGCTGTAGAGGTTGACATAGGTGATAATGGCATCATACTCTTGGCTTTCAGGTAATTCTGTAATGAGATCCACACCCACTACATTCCATGGACCTTCAGGTACATCGTGCAGATACAGTATTGCATCTGGGTGCATTGCCAGCTTGCTTCACTGACACTTCTCACATCCCTGCACATACTTCTTGACAAAGCTGCTCATCTCTGGCCACTAGTAGTAACAGCTCACTTGCTCTAGTGTTCTGTGCTCTCCAAGGTGCCCAGCTGTTGAAGCATTGTGGCATTGCTTGAGCACATCTATATGCAATCTCTTATCTCCAGGAATGTAGAGCTTCCCTTTGTAATACACTAGTCCACTGTCTTCCTCCCACTCTAGCAACCTATTGATCAACCTTTGTGGTCCCTTCTTTCTCAACTCTTCTACTGCCTGTAACACCTTAGCTTCCTTTTCCACCCCTCTGCAAATCCTTTCTTCTAGCTCTCCTCCTCTCATTCTTGTCATAGCAATTCTTATGAATCTTTCTGAGTGTAGTACCACTTGTTCTTAGTTGTCCTCTGCATCTGTAACCTGAAGGGCTGGTATGCGAGAGAGAGGATCAGACCTTGTGGAAGATCCAGGCAGTCTTATTTGCTGTTCTATCAATGTTGAACATCTTGATCCTTTCTGGAAGCTTTTCCCAAGCCTTCCCCAACTTTTTAGCAAGTGTGGGGCTAACAAATCTCCCTCCTGCTCCAGAGTCTATCAGGGCCTTTGTTTCAATAGTTTGGTTTCCCACTTTGTACTAGGTAGGAAGATGCATAGAATTTCAATCAAGTTTAGCTAGTACAAAGTGTGAAATCATTACTGGTGGCAGAGATGTTGTCCTCTTTCACCATCTTAAAAACCCTCTTGCTCCATAAGGTCCAAGAGCAAATTCTTTTCTTCCTCTGTTTGGTTGTTTACAAGAGCCCTGATTTTTGTGAACTGGTCTTCCTTGAAAAGCTTCCTAGGTTCTTTCTTCTTTTGTTTAGTCTTCTTTACTCCATCCAGGCAATCCCAGACTCAATGACCACTCCTTCCACATTGAAAACAAAGTCCCTTTGCCATATACTCCTTTCAGTCAGTAATTTGTCTAAGATAAGACTAGTGGAAAACTACCCAAAAGATAACCTCCAAAAGTCTAACTCAGGTTGTTGTGCAAGTGTGGATCAATGTGATCAGAGTTGCCACACTTAGAATGCCAACAAAAACTCTTAGCTAGGTTGATTCTCTCTTATTGAAGCAATCTACTTCAAGATGTTCACCTCCAGAGGAGTATATATGGTTTTAAAAGGTTTTATATCACAAACACACACACAAAACACAAAGAACACAGTGCACAAAGCACAAACACAAGAGCTACAGTCCCGTACAAAGACTCAATAGCCAATATAGTCTGACCCTATGGAGCTCAAGACTTCCTCAAGACAACTACAGCACACAGTGTACTGGAAAAGGTTCTAGACCAATTTCTACAAAGAGCTCAGCACAGGCACACCCCTTGCCTCAAGATGTTACTCTTATCTCTTACGACACAAGTTCATTATCAGACATCTATCTCTCTGGAGTCACTCAGATACACCAAACAAACTCTTCATGTATTCACAATCAGAGGGGGCAGAGTTACTTGAGTATGTACAAATATCTAGCTGTCCTTATATACAGTCCATGGAATATATCTACAGAAAATTATAAATAATGTCTGATAATTCAGAAAATGATAAATAAGTGACTGAGATACTAAAAGAGAGAATATTCAGATGTTATAGAGTCTGGCCACTAGAGTATCTGACCATATCTGCATGGGTATCTACATTTCCAGGTGTTCTGGACTCTATAATTTGTATTTTCTCTTTTCTAAGCTGGGTATCTACAAGTGGATGGCTGTATCTGTCCTGTTCCTT
This sequence comes from Moniliophthora roreri, assembly GCA_001466705.2. Classification (NCBI taxonomy): domain Eukaryota; kingdom Fungi; phylum Basidiomycota; class Agaricomycetes; order Agaricales; family Marasmiaceae; genus Moniliophthora; species Moniliophthora roreri. The sequence continues at coordinate 40,907 of LATX02000248.1, forward strand.
TACAGCATTTCCCATTCTAGTATCTGCACATCAGCAGAGGCCTAGATGCCAAAGTTTCCAAAGTCAGAACATGCTGTTACTGTTCCTATCTCCTTTGACCATGCACACTCAGTCTTATTTAGGACTTCTTATGCATTAGATATTCTTCATATATCTCATTGTATCTGTCTGTAGGTAGTGGATGTCCTGCAGAAGTGATTTCCTTCTCTTCAAGATGACTTTTGTACCTAGTTAGTTTATTTCATATTGTTATCTGCCAGTGAACTCTTTATTAAGAGATCGCCTGCTTTGACTTTGATCCTTATATTGACTTCAGAGAAGGATTGTTTTGTGATTGTTCCTGTTCTAAGTCGTCTTTCTGTTTTGATGTCTCCTCTAAGTACCTCTGTACTGTTTGACTGCATGTTGCACTTTGCAGATGTCATAGAAAGGTAAAATAGAAATTAAAATCCCATTAATAGCACTTTGAGAGCTTGGTTAACTAGCTAATGCATTCATTGGGCCATAGTTAGATTCTCTACAGGTTTCAGAAGTGATCTGATACATAGATAAGTCAGAAAGTACAGCTTAAATACCTCTGTATAGCATATCATATAGCTCTTTGTACTTTCCAAGGCACTATAGCTTCTCTAAGGCAATGACTAGCAGACTGGGCTCACTCTAGTCCTTATTACCCATTATCTTGTGTCATATTAAATTGTTCCAATTTAAAAGTAATGTAAAATGAATGAAAGTGGGTCTTTTCTAGGTTTGTCATATTATCGGCTTCCAAGATCTTTCTTACTGAGGTCTCTTCTTTCCTTCAGAAGTTTCACTGTGGTTTCTTCCCATTATCTTTGTCCCACTTCTTCTCATACTTCTGGGCCTGTTTGTAACTTTCATTGAATAGAATTGCTGCATTCATCCAATCTTTAATGGTGTCTGGCTTCCCTTCAGGTTGAGTCATAATCTTCATTATAAGGCTCCTAGGCAATCCTCATTTAAAGGCCTTGATCTGAGCCACGTCATTGTATCCAGTTTGCTTTATAAGGTAGGAAAACTGATAGGTGTATTCATTGGCTCACTCATTCATCTTCAGATCTTAGAGCTTCATCTGGGCCTCTAGTGCCATATCCAGAGGCTCAAACAACAGCTTGAAGTCTTCAATGAATTCTGCCCATGTGACCTTTTCAGCTTTGGAATCATGTGCCAAAAGAAAATCTGTTTTGTCATTTTTCCAGAATTCTCCAAGTCTATTAGTCATGTATGAAAGGAGAAAGAGTTTTTTTGTCCTGTCTGTAGTGAAGGTCTTTGGGTTCAGGGCAATGTACAACAGTACTTCTTGAAGGAACCTCTTGGCTTCTTTCCTTTGCCCAGTGAATGCTCTGGGCAATGCTGCCTTAACTTCCTTTTCTGCTGCCACTACCTGTACTGGTACTGTAGATCCTATCTTTGTTTCTTCAGCTTCCAGCTCTTCTTTTGGCCCACTTCCTGATAGTTTCTTATCATCAGCCATTCCCTCAATCTATAGTTGTTTCCTGGATCTGGGGCTCTTTTTCAGAGCTTCAAGGAGTCTTTCAAAAGGGTCTTGCTCCTCCACTAACAGCAAGGAGGTATCAGATGTAACAAATTCTTCTTTCCTCAAGGTCTGTAGAGATGTATCTTCTTCAGAAGTGACTTCTCCTAATCCAAGCTGTGTGAATTGCAGGGTCAAGATTCTCTTTACTTTGAATGGATCAGGTGGTGTCTCTCTCTAAGGTGACTTTCACTGTGATGGTGGCAGGAAGCAGGTCAAAATCTCTCTGCAGGATGCTCTGGTTAATGGTGGGGTCGCTCATCCACCTGGGTTCAATATTGATTGAGTTTGTAATCCATGCCGCTGCTCTTCTGCTTCAGTGATGTCTCATTTGATCTGTTGTTCGGTCCATGGCAGCATCTTGTCTCCTGGTAGATGATGCCTAAACCTGGGTAGGTCAGCAATCAATCAGCTTGACCTTGTGTTATGTTACTTGTGCAGCAACACAGCCTACTCAACACTTTAAGGCTAAGTGCTAAGTTCAAGAGTCAAGTTTGAGTTTGTTTAATGGTTGTTGAAGTTCAGAGGTCCTCAGTTGTTGCTTTAGACACAAGTTGGTATTAACCAGGTCAAGCTGAAGAACATAGGTCTCAGCTTGAGCACTTAAATATGTACAATCAATAATGTATCTACTGTATAAGTATATAGTGATAGAGTTGGTAATTCAATAATAAATACCAATCCAGTCAGAATATGAGTAATACAGAAATGATAAGAAGAAGAGGACCAGAAAGGTGTAGTAAGTCTGATGTAAGAGAAGCATAGAATGATAAGGAAAAAGGGGCTGGGAATGTGTAATAAGTCTGATAAAAGGAGAAGCATAGGTAACAGAATAGGGAAAACATAACAGCATCCATATGCCATCTTTCTTGACATATGTCCTGCTTTCTTTCATTTGTTATCTTAACTTATTCTGGTAATGTTTAGGCTGTTTATTGTCACTTGCTGAATTGCAGTGGCTGTGCTTGTCATGGAGAACATCCAAAACCACCAGTTCCTACTAGTTTTCCAGGTGGTCAGCCAACTGTGCCTGCACCCACATCTTTATCCACACCTGCACCTGCATCTTTATCTACATCCACACCCACATCTATATCTACAACCACATCTGTACCAGCATCTCCATTCACCACCATACCTGCACCAGCCTTTATAGTGGCATCAGAATCTATGCCAGTGCCTCACACCTCACTATCAGTTCCTGAAATGAATGACACAACTTTGACAGCACCAGACACTATAGGGGACTTGCAGAGTGCCTCATCCAATTCAGGATCTCTGCCTTGAGCAACATGGGCTCAAAATGAGTGGTGCAAAGAGCATGTGAAAGAAATCCTAGAAGAAGTGTGTCATTGCAGTTCTGGCACACAAGAGGCCACCACTCTTGCAGCATGGAGATCAACAAAGGACAATATGTAGAGTCAACCCACCAACAAGCAGAAGCAGGTCTACAAAGACAGAGCAGCCCAGTTCAACAGCAGCCAAACAAGTATAGCTATGCCCAAAGACGTTCTTGAGTAAGTTTGTATGATACTCATCTTTGAAATATTACACTAATATACTGAACAGTAATTAGAATAATATTGAGTCCTGGGTATCAGCTTGTCTTGGACAGCTAATTGGTCATGGCCCAAATCAGATGGGAGATGTACTATTTCACATGCACATCATTGTTCCACTATCTGGCAGTGGCAACCAGATTGAAGGGTAAGTACATCATATATGTCTTATGCTAAGGTTCTAACTACCTTTCAGTGTTACAGTGGCAGGTCACAAGTGATCAGTGAACTTCAAAGTCCCAGATAATTTACATAAACAATATGAAGAAAGTTATTTGGCTCCACTTTGTTCATTTAAAAGGCTTACTCCAAGTACATACTTTTCAAGTTCATGTTTCATAATTCTCATGTATTTTTCAGTCATTGCTCCAACAAGTAGTGGCTCAACAAGTAGATCCCCCATCCCTTCTAGTTCAGCTACAGCCTATTCGAGTGCTAAGATTGCTCTGCCTCTCACTACTGTCCCTTCTGCTAGCAGTTTGCCCTCCCCTGAACATCAAGATCTCCTTACTCCTGACAACACTCACATCAATAATGTATCAATTTCTATTGTGACAAACAACAGTATCAGTACCATTCAGGGCAATAATCAAGACAGGAACAGAGATAATATTTCTGCCAGTGCTGAGGTCAGCAAAAATGGGCTGACTACCAGTGATACTAGTGACACCCATGAGTAAGCATATCTTCTAACTCATCTAATCTTACTTGCAACTAGCAGCTCATAATGCTATGTCTATCAAAGAATCTACACACACGCAAGAGTCTATCAGCAATGTCATGATCAGAAATGAACATTGCCATCAACGTGAGTGTTTCCTTAGACCAATCTTTCTACATTAACTTGTGATAATGTAGCTAACTTGATGAATATTGCTGAGGCTGATGAGAATTTGGGCCCAGGCATGGTTGAATCAGGTGAGTACCATTATAGTTCTTTTTTTAGCCATCCTACTTATGTGACGAATAGACATTAATGAGGTAACAGCTCAGTGTGATCCCAAGCAGGCCAATAGAATGACCATGGACTACAGTAACGATTCTCAGTCACTTGAAGCAGACAGCACTCATAAGTCATCATTTATATCTCTGACATGGTTTATGCATTTGACTCAGAAACTATAGCAGAACCCACTGCTAGCAGATCCAGTGATGGAGAAGTGTCTCCTGACATTAATGTCCATAAGTAAGATTTTCAGTCTGTTAGTCCTGTTCTGATTTTGTTCCAGCACCCTGCAAGTGATGCACACAATACAGCCATGAGTGTAGGGTGGCCTTAGCATGAGTATGTGCTCCATGTCAAACAAAGAGAACTGCTTGCTCTCTGAACCCAAACCCATGGAAGAGAGGGAGTAATCACCCTTCCAGGGTAGACACTGAGGCAGCTCAGGGATCAGCTTCAAAACATGCAAAGCTTAACGCTACTGATGTGTCATCATCTTCATCACAGAGGACCACACACCAGGCTTTGACCTGCTCCGAACCAGTACGTCTAACTTTGCTTTACTGAAATGTAACTATGACCTCAGTATTGCCTCCTACAGTAATTTGCCAGTACAAATCCTCATTGCAGGCATGCTGATCACTCCCAAATGTATTGTTTCACTTTTGCTCACTATTTTCTTACAGATATTGTACATAACACCTTCTTGAGTTATGAGGTGATCATTCACTGACAAGGTAACACCTCAATGTGTGACCAAGCCACTACCATTGATGGAGCTCAGTGCAGAGCACATGAGAGGTAGACATTATTCTCTTGGACCACCATGGTTGACAGAGTTCAGCCTTAGCTGATGGAGGAGTGCAGAGTGCATGAGAGGTAGACATTAATTTCTTGAATTGCCATGATGGTGGACCCATATACAGTTACAATAGTGTCAGTCACATTACTATACCTGTTTATACACCAATTGAAACAGTTATATCACAATGATGCAATTTCTCCCTTAACCTATCTCTTTGGGCAGTGTGATATCTGAGGATTGGCTTGGATTAGGCTCCAAGTAGCCATGTCATGATTGGATTGGTTCAGGATTGGTTACAATCAGATTGAAGAGCCACCTATACCAGTAGTTCTGTCCAGTCATTGTAGTGCTGCACTCAGGGTGGATTAATCTGGATTGATCCAGATTAATCCAGATTAATTGCAATCCTGACCTTGATCTTTACTGAGAATCAGATAGATTAATGTGGATTGCAATTGAATCATGATCCCCATGATGAAGGATTGAACAGGATTGGATCCATTTGTGAAGAATCTGGCAACAGAAAAGATGAATTACACTAAGATTGCCCTGGATTAAACTGGATAATCCAGTTCCAATATCCATACAGGAGGATTAAGTGTAGTAGAAATCTTCCATTATATATTTAGTGAGGATTGTGATCCCCCGACATTTAATTGTTGAGAAGCTAGACTGCCACTGGTGCTAAACAAGAAACTTGCCCAGTTGAAGATGAGAGTCGAAAGGTATTGCCCTGGTAAATCCCATGAAAATCGCCCATATGATGAAGAAGATACCACACACACAGTGGGTAGGAGAGTAAGACAGTGAAATAAAGAGGGAGAAGACCTAAAGAAGGCATTAGCATAGCCAATCCTCAAGGTGATAACAAGGACACATACTGAATGTATGAGGTGGTGGTGGTAAGGAAGAGAGAAGGAATAAAGTGACTGGTCATATCTCTAGAGAGCTATATACCCTCTGGAGACTGTCTCAGTCCGATCGCGACGTGACCGCGGTGCTGGTGGAAAACGACGCTGTGACTCAGTCGACCTGGACTGCTGGACCGTGACCCGGACCTAACCCTAGTGACTCGAACATAAGGTGACTCGTCCCGTCCGGGTGACCCGGACTCCTGATTTTCTGGAAATCCTCGCTTTCACGACCGCTGCATAGAGGTTCTGAATTGAGCAGATTCAGAGGTTGTGAATTCGCTGGTATACCTTGTCACAGGCTGCAGCTGAGCAGGGTAACGGTAGCTGTAACCAATAGGCCTGAGATAGTGATCACTGCAACCTGTCGGATAGTGGTTCCAGCAACGAAAGCAGCCTATATCATGATGTTCACGTCAACCTGCGAAGTTGGAGTTGGTCGTCACTCACCCTGTATATTCTGGCCCGTAGCGTTCGACAGGCTGTAACCAATAGGCCTGAGATAGTGATCACTGCAACCTGTCGGATAATGGTTCCAGCAACGAAAGCAGCCTATATCATGATGTTCACGTCAACCTGCGAAGTTGGAGTTGGTCGTCACTCACCCTTTATATTCTGACCCGTAGCGTTCGATAGTTCGTACCTTACAGCCCAAGAACTTGTGTCCAACACTGTCGCATTGCGCACGTCACTCGTACTGGGGTTAGACGAAATTGGCGCTGAACTGCGAGGTACACCATAGCCTGCGGGGTCTCCGGATGGACCATGAGTCACAGGTGGAGAGGTGGGGAGTAGTGCGGTTGAAGGTGAAGGGTCACCTTGTGTACTTGCATGTGTCTGGTCTTCGATTTGGTCTGCCAGTAAATCGTTGTGAAGCTCAGGCTCCCTGTGACCCACACTGCCTCCGGCGGCATGCGAAATAGGCTCGGGCGATGCAGACGTGCCATCAGAGCTGTGGATCGATGGGTTTGTAAATCCGCCGCTATCTGAATCGAAATGGCTGATATTGCCTCGTTGTTCTTCGTGGCCTGCCTCATGCGTCATGAGAGTTGCATCATGGGTTGTCGAAGATGCCTCTAGAGCCATATCACGTTCAGACAACGATGGTTGTGTCGATTCCACATGGCCTAGATCACTATGAACGCCCCCGTGATTCGTGTAGCCTTGGATAGAGAGGGACGTCCCAAAAGAGCGTTTACCTTCGTGCTTATGTGCATTAGGATGCAATATTGCTGAATCACGGACTGACCGCCTCCGGCGCACTAAGGAAGGAAAACATGAGGTACAGTCTTAAAGGATTTGCACAATTACTACCTTCTTGAGGAACAGTAAAATCAGGATAACGACTTCCAGGATCAAGACTAAGGTGGGACAATGCGGAGGCCGTTGCGCCTATTTCAAAGTCCGGTATGAAAATATCTGTCGGGGAGAGCCGTTCTAGGCCATAGCGATCGCTACCAACAGGAGGCGGCCTTGCGCGTCGCCCACGCTCTTCTCCGTTGCTATTTTTTCGTGAAGAATCACCCGACTTGGAGCCCCCAACAGTAGCAGTGGCTGTGATGAGGGGATCAGAAATCTATACAGTACTCATGAGAAAGCAGGGTGCTCACTTGACCAACTCCTAAATAGATAAGGCGCGAAAGCGCTTTTACTGGTTTGAGGCGTGGATTCAAGCCCAGCAGCTCCTTCTGAATGTCGCCTTCCGGACTTCTTCAATATGCCTTTAGCTGCGCGATAAGATCAGCACCCCTTGAACGAACAGATGTCCCATAAACAACGTACCAGGGGGCGCATGAATGGAAGCAGGCGTGAACTGAGGTTGAGGGAAGCTAATCGATTGATGAGGCTGAGCTCTTGGGACGGTTGCTGCTTCATAAATGGTCTTCTCGATTTCCATCGTGCTCAAACGTGAATCTAAAGGTTGAGGTTGCGTTGAGTCCATGATTCTGACCTTCAACCGGGCTGTGCCATCCGTTGGGAGGCGTTCTGTATCTTGGTCCTGTCCGTCCGCCCCGTTTTTAGCCTGAATGAGTTCGGTATATACTGTATCTAATCAATCATTAGGCTCGATAGTTCCAAGGAATTTATCTTGGTTCACACCTTGATCAACCACAATGTTGTAGCGAGGCACTAGTGATCGAATGAAATGGCTTCCGCCAAAGATTGGCGAATCCAAAGAACACCAGTCGTCGTCATGGGATATAGCAATTTGAACACGTTCTGGGTCCTCCGAGTCTTTATGATATGCAGTGCAGACGTCGAACATGAAAGTGTTGATTATATCACAGGGGTGGTATAGCTAGAATCGACAGATGAGTCAGAGCAAAGTCAGCAAGATTTTTCTCACCGAGGGCCTTTCCCAGGTCATTCTGTCGTCTATCTCCAGGAATGCTCCAGATGGCCACAGAGATTCTGATCCTGAGCCACTTGAGTCCCTAACCTGCCCGTTACTTGATGATCTAGACCCGGAGGCCCAACCTGAAGAGGGTAAATGAGGTCCCGAAGAAAGGCTGGCTGAGTGGTTGGTGATACACTCGGACTGTAGGATATCCAAAATCTTCTCGGCCTTAGCACCTTCGTCTGTGATATCCCGCACCTTCACCTCGGCCTCTCTCTTCTTGGTAACCTTGAACCCCCTCAGAAATACGCACTGATTCTGAAGAGGAGACCCTTTCCAGCCCAAATCATCCGCGTCCGGATGGCACTTCGTAGTACACCGACTATCGTATCCCCAGCTGTACACATTCGAACCTCCGGCTTGACCCTTGTCGACATTGGCAGTGTTGAAGGGGATTATAACTAGCTTCGTCGGTTGTGGGTTGAAGAATGATGTTATACCCCAAGCCGAACACTTCTCACAACCCGTTACCAGATACAACGATGGATCCCTGTCAGGCGGAAACTCCCTGCGTCGGATTTCCTCGGCATATTGAAACCACTGTTTGGCGTGTTTGCGAGCGTAATCGCGAAATCTGCCCTGATCCCGGAGGATGCGGAGATTGCTACCTTCAGGAAGCGCTAGAATTGCGCCATGATCTGAGTTATTCAAAGAAGTGAATTCAAATGCTGTTTGGTATCTTTGAAGGTAACATGGCGATTTTAGATTTCAGTATCTGGTATAAATATGCAGAGGATAGCGCTCACCTAGCATCCAAGTCCATCTTCGCCACTTCTTCCCCCATCAGCGTATGTCTTGGTGCAATTAAATGACTGTTATTCGGTCGATGCCTCGGCGCATGTGCAATCTCGAGTTCCTCTACCGAGATCGGCACAAAGCCGGAAGGTACCCCGCGACGGTTGATTGGATCGTTTTCCGAACATGTAATGTTAAACAAGAAGTCGAATGGCTGATCATGATGAACTATGCCCACATCCCCAATCCTAACTCCTTCATCTGTATATTGTTTTGGAAGTCCATAGTCAGGCTGAGGTGACCAAAGCGGGTATCCTTGCCTTTCTTGGAATAACAGCAGCGAATAGCGGAGACTGCTTGGAAGTGATGGTTTATAGGAAGAAGGGGAAGATTGCGAATAATGGGTCAAAAATAATGAATGTCCACGCGGAGTATCGACTTGGAGCGCTGTCGAATATACAATGTCAGTGATGCGTACACGAAAACAAACGGTAGCGTACATAGCTGGGAGGCATTGTTGGTCTCACTGTTGTTGCCCCGATTCGTAGTGTTGTACGCATTAAAATCTCCATGAAAGTTGTTTGTTGTGTTGTGTTGTGTGTGAGGCCTTCGAGCTGCGCTATTGCGGCGGTTCCTACCATCGTAGGGGTGGTATCGTGAGTCCGGCGTGGCGTTGAACATGGATGAGTTTAGGCAGGGAAGGGGTGAAGGGAAAATGGTGCGTGAAGCACACAGCTTTGATGAGACATCACTACAACAGTGGCGTTAATCAAGTCAGTAATACGAGTATAATTTAGACTTTTTCGACGATTTGCTGACGGTGTCCAACACGCTGTGACTCGGATGTACAGGAGGCCATTAATTTTCTGTCCGCTCATGAAAAAAGGTTCGTATAACGTCTTCTGTATCAAACACACTGCAAGTCTCCATCATTGAAACTATCTATGAGGACAAGCGTGTTTGTAAGTTAAAGGACCGCCCTCAATCCAACAGACAACGTACCTAAGACGCGAGCTAGTCCTACATCCCAGCTGTCATTTACACCTTTCACCTGGCCCTCTCCTCCTCGCAATTGTCTACAAGTCCTAGCGGTTGCCCGTGCGTAAACTCTGGCCATGCTCCCAAAGATCCCTCTCCACGTCGAAATTGCCAGATATAAGCACACGTTGAGTTTCTCCCGTGTTCCAGATTCCCGAAGAGTCGGATCAATCCTGCTCTTGAGGTTCCTAGGAGCTTTGAAAGACCTGGGAAGCTGGGACGAGAATGGATATCAAAAAAGTGGATGGAAGACGAGAAAAGAGATGATTGCTGTTATGTCGATCATCGGATGAGACGGGGATTCGGAAGCTGGGCACTGTTGGGGCACTGATAAGGAGGCCTGAAGGGCCTTTCGTCGTCCCAAAAAAATCAACTCTCTATAGGGCCCCAATCGCACGAACGCGCAACTCACCACTTATTCTCCCCGGGCTTTTCTTCGCGATAATCACTCAACCACGAACTGAGAGCGGTTGAGAAACTGGTGAGCGCTTAGCCGCAGCTGCAGTGTTTTGCGGTCAGTACAGTGGGAGGTTTACCTCTTGACATATGTTGGAGCAAAGGGCTTCGAGGGCTGGAATAAGGTTGATATTGCCGGCTTCATCAAAGCGGTCGAAAGAGAATTTGCTCTGAAAAACACCACAAGAGGGTGTGACATAAATGAATTCAAACTATAGTACATGAGGGGAAACCCTTTCAACCCTCTGAAAATCCAAGAACAGTCTCCTCTATCAAATGACTGCTACATCCTGTTCCGAAAGTTATGATAGTGAATAATGAATGAGTTATTCGATGCCGAGGCCTTGAAAGAAGGCGATTCAGTAAGGTCCAAATCCAACAAAAGACCGAACTCACATCGTTCTGCCATGATGACTCAGGCAATGATACAGTAGACACTGGAGCCCCTGCTTCCCTCTTCGTTGATGAGCACCTCAGTGATGTCGGTGTCGTCCTTAGAGGGAGAGTTGGTCGAACAGGTGGTGAAAGTGGTGAAAGCGTCCATCACTGGCTCGAAGGTGCGTTGATTGAGTGCAAGTTGCGAGATGTAGGTGTTGGGGATTTAAACGGTACACCAAGTCTGGAGAATCCTCGCAACGAGCTCAGCCTTTTATACCCTGGTGGCGGATATATTCCACAGTGGCAGGGAGTGATCATGAACCCATTTCACTGCGCGTGGCACCGCTTGCACATTCTCCTCTGAGACATATTTTAGCCCTTGTGTCAGTTTGTGTCGAGTGGGGTGAAATTACAGCGATATGACAATAAGAGGTGTGCCTTGGCCCCGCTGAACACTGTGGAACAAGGTGTGGACGATCGGCTAGCCAGAAAAAACAAAATGAGAGGCCTGGACTAGCGCGTGGATGATCAGATCGAAATGGGGCAATTCACCTGCGTTTCACCACTTCCTGCGTTAAATATAACGTCGTATGTCTCTGATCAACCTCCGACAACGATAGGTGAATTTATCAAGGTGCCTTGCTCTTATTCCGGGTCCTTGGTAATTCTTCAACCCAGAAGGCTCGTTCTTAGTGAAGCAAATGAAGGTGCCTGATGAGTAGACGAAGCCGTATCACCGTTAAAAAACCTTGAAACTTTACATGCAAGCAAAACCACATACCTGAGGGGATCATACGTCTGCCTGCAAATCCTAATCATTGCACGATGGCATTGGCAAGAATTAGCCCTGTGAACTTGCTTTCGAGCATAACGAATACTGTGATCCAGGAGGTGGAGCTACTAGCTATGGGTAAAGTCGGCACATTGTAGAGAAAGATTTGCTCTTGGAAGCCTCATTCTCGTGATATGCACATCTTCGACGCCATTTGCTGCAATTAACGGAATGCTACCTGTTGGACGCGTCGAAAAGCTGTCTAGATGATGTTAGGTGCGTCTACAGTCGTTCTCACGCTGATCACATCGCGCCGACGCCTGACAACATGACCTCCACAATCTCTCTTCGTCCTGCCCGAGAATCCGACTGTTCGACGCTATGGGCCATTCAATGTCACTACATCAACAACACCGTCAGTACTTTCCTCGTTCAACCCTTGGAGCTAGAAATCTACCTCGAAAACTTTCAAAAAATGCGTCAATCTGGCCTTCCCTACATCATTGCCTGTGACCCATCTTCTTCGGAGCCTGACAAACCCATAGGCTCGATCTACGTCTCTCCATTTCGTGGTACCAGGCCGGGATATAAGCACACCGTTGAGTTTAGTCTCTTCTGCGCTCCGGATTCCGTCGGTCAAGGAGTGGGATCAGTCCTACTGTCGAGGTTGCTAGAGGTCTTGAAACATCCAGAAAGCTGGGGTGAAGAATGGATATCGAAGAGGTGGATTGGAGAGGAGCGAGTTATGCAGATAATCGGTGTGATGGCGCTGGATGAGACGGGGAAGAAGGGAGGTTGGGCACTCAAGGAGTGGTACGAGCGGTCCGGCTTTGAGCAGGTGGGGCATTTGAAAAAGGTAGGTAGGAAATTTGGAAGGTGGTAAGTCTATGGATGCTGCTTCAATACATCTGTTATATCACTGATTTTTCGCCTAGGATCGACACTGTCTATCTGCAGTTGTCTCTTTGACCTCAAGATTGTCGTTCGGTAGAAACAACATTTTTATCGCTAATTCCGCCGGTCCGACCACTTTCTCCGCACCTTCTCAGGGTGTTGGGTAATAGGTAGAGAAGAAAATTTCGACGGAGAACGACCGCAAGACATGGCAACACGGGTTATGCGCGGGAAAGGGGTTGAGTTTGAACTTGACAGGTGCTTAGCATACCCACTGCTCTATTAAACATGCTACGGAACATAGTATCCTCAATCGAGTCTGAGGTAGAGTATATCGCAGTCAAAGTTAAATACGAGCGTTAGACTAGAGTTCAACTCCAACGCGCTAAGAACCGTTCTGCTCGAGACTTGAATTGGAATCCCTCTGCAAAAGATTTCAAGGAAATCTCCTTCATACGCTCCTCTAAGCCAGAAGCCTGAAATGCATCGGTTTGAGTACACAGGCCTTGCGAATCAAAAAAAAAAAAAGTAACACACCTGGAACTCCTCCTTTGTCAAGTTGGGATCATTCTCCAGAATCTGGAATATTTCTTCAAATACAGGCGCGTTCTGCGAAAAAGCAAGTCAACTGGGCAATTAACATGGAGCATAAAGTTTTCCTTGCCTCGTAAAACACATCATTATAGGATTCTGGGTGACGGTGAACAAAGATGAGATAACCAGACAGGCTGCGAAGTTGTCCAACCCTATCCACAAGATTTTCCTTCACGATGCACGTTGACACGTCAAGATCTTCCAACGCAGAAATCCGGTCGACATCAGATGCTTCTGAAAAGCATTCGATATGTAACGTCTGTAATCGAGGGAGCGATTTCGCTGCTTTGAGAATTGCTCCAAGGGGCCGGAAGCAGTAGCTTCTTGACGGCCCTGGTATCCTACTGAACAATACGCTGAGGTGTTCAAGGTTGGGCACCAACGGAGACCCTGAGTTGGACGCCATCTGGTCAAACAGCCAGCTGAAAACCGGTCCTCTAATAATAAGCCTCGATGCTTGCGTGGCCATGCGAAGTAGACGTCCAATGGAGACATCTTCTGGGCTCACGATATTGAGCTCAACTGTTCGGAGCGTGCATCCCGACCGTTGCACCATCTCCACGACAGTGTCAAGGGTATCCCAGATCTCAATCCTATGAATCGCCAGATACGTCAAATTAGGAAGAATGAGATACGTGGCTAAAAACCAGCCAGCATCTTCGCGATCTCCCTCTATCGGTATTTGCAATTTCCTAAGAGATTTGAGTTCGATTGGGGCAATGCGCTGCCCTACACGATCGGAGAAGCCGGCTTCCCACACAGCGAGTGTCTCGAGCTGATTGCATTGCTGAAGGACAGCTAGAATACTCCGCTGGCTATAGCTAGCTACCTCCAGATATGTGAGACGTGTCCATACAGAAGGGTCTCCGCCTTCCCAAAACACGAATGACTCCTCGTGCAGAAGGCTGAGCGCGTGTAGTTGAGGTGCATGTTGTTGAATGGCGCCAAAAAGCATCCTATTGTACCCGGACGGGCTGACGTTTAATTCCTCGAGGGCAGGAAATGTCGGAGTTCCATAACGACTGATGAAATCGCCTCCGGCGAGCTCGTTGAGGGTGCGATTGAGCGTCAAACTCTTCCATCGTGTATGTGTTGGCATAAGGATATCGTAAAGACGTTGGAGAGGATTTATTGGTCCATGTGTGTGTGATATCGAGACGTGTAGTAGATGTCCTGCTGATCACTCCAAGGCGGAGGAAAGCATTGTAGGAGAGTTTATGGGTTTGGGGTTGGATACGCCAATTCTGTAAGTTATGGGGCGTAAGCTTGCTATGCCATATCCATCTATGCGTATGGATGTCCATAGTTCTGGTGTATTGATGGCCACTTCACGCCAGTATCTGCAAAGGTTTTAGTCTATTTCAGTACTCTTATATTTGAATCAACGTACCGAGAAACGTGACTCAGAGTCCAAGGGGTCCCTGAAGGGCACAAGGTGGTGTTCTCGTGTGGACAGAGAAGGAAGATATGGCCGAGAATTTCTGGTGGAAGTCGTAACATGGGAGAACGGAGTCAACAAGAGGCTTTTGAGTTTCTCACGGCGAACTGACTTGGGTTGTTCACATGGTTTCGAAACTCGTCTCTCTTCAAGTTCCTTGTCACCCTCGACGGTATGATTCCCGCCATTTAGTTGCGCTTGGTATTGAAGTCCTTCCCGTACGTACTTGCTTGACCTACATCAATTGTAGTGAAGACTCGGGCAGCCGCTGCAGTCGGGCTTAGCAACCATTGCTTTCGGCCTCTAATCCCGGGCCGAGGCACACCACCTGTACAGTGCAATTCTGCAAGGCATCTTTATGTACGACGACGATGAAGGAAGCGTTTGGGGATCAACACTATTCACGTCCAAGCCATTACGTGACACCCAGATATGATACTTCTCAATAACGCTATTCGGTATCGAGCGCTGCGTCGACTTGGTTCTCTGCGGGAAATGATGGTGCTTGCAGGATGACTTCCGGGAAGTTGTATGACGTGGCTAATCGCTTGTCAGGCTGACTGAGCCGATAATAAGGCTACGGATTTCGGGCAAGAGCGTCTGGTACGTGATAAGTTATAGAGTATGAAAATGTTGACGGCCATAATGGTTGGTGCTAAACTTGTTTTTTTTTATCGTTTAAGACTTGATCTTATTCTTGGTAGACAATAGTCATCTCAGCGCTCCTTTGAAACGAAGGCTGCACGGCATCGACTCTACACTCGTCCATTACTTCGCGAAGCCCAATTGATAATTCCTCGATTCCATGGTGTTCAAACATTGAACCAAATCAAAGAGAGTAGTTCTAATGGGCTTGAGATCCAACCTCTTCGCCGTTGATGATTCACTCAGCTACATTCTTTTTCAATCCGTATTTCTCCGAGAAGCACTGTTCGACTCGATGGGCGCGATGTGAACACGAAATATTACAGAATTACTTGTGCCTTCTGCCGCTCGATACCTTGGCCATATCATTAGCAAGGATAATGGCCTTTTAGACCAGTCAATTTATCCCCCGATGAAGAATGGATTAAAGGTATGCAAGAATCAGAATGAATGTCGCTTCAGTGCTTTCAAATCTCATTCCTCAAGCTTCTCGGCCCAAAAGAGCGAAGTATTATCTCGTCTCCGATCGTGGCCGGGATTATATCTCCTCGCAGGACGCTTTGAATCAGGTTGAACGGAGGCCTCGAGAGTATAATGGTCAACTTCTTACACCACGAAACCCAGCATTCTGCTACTTCACTCTCGATACACACTCGTTTCCATCATGACGAACACTGGCCGTCCTCGGATCTTTGCTCTTGCGTCCTATCTCATCGCGGCTGTTTCGGGTGCCCCTGTCACCTTCCACTGTAACAGTGTAACTGGCGAGTATCTCGTGTTCTTAGAGATCTGTTTTGAGACTCATCAGACTTACAGAGACTTGCAACAACATGGTATGATTGCTCTTTTGGCAAGAGTTGTGAATATATCTTCACTTTAGTACCCGTTCACAGTATTATGCATCCAGCCGTCGTGTCTATTTCCCAATGCACTATGATCTGGACACCAGTCATCGGAATCATCGTAGGCAAGCGGCAGGCTGTTATCCGTTGCTAAATTCTCTCCACATACTTGCGGCGAGTATCCGTTTGCCAGCACCTACGGGACTGGTGCCAACCGTGGGTGGTACTCTGGTACGGGTACTTCGACTCGCTGCGTCAGTAGAAGCGATTGCAGCTGCCAACGGTAAGTACGGGATTTCATCATTGCACGGACACATCATTGATCGTTTCTGCATAGGTCAAGGCGGCGCCTTAAGCTCTTTCTACCAATCCTTTGGTCGTGCCGATGGTACTCAGGTGGACGTCGTCATCAGGAGACTGCTCCAACACGGTTGCACTCTAGTACCAGAATGACAATATGGCACCTGATGGAATCCAGTGGCGCGGAAGGCCACCCGTCAGACGTGCTGATAATGTCACTGTTTACGAGTATAGGACTGCTGTCAATCGTACCATTCGTTCGATAACCGGCCCACTTGAAATTGGGTCCGTTTGTCCCAACCAAGAGTGGCAGAACAATCTGAAAGTGAAGGCTATGCTGGCCCGACGACAGGACGATGATGACTGCACTAGTAGTAAAACTCAGATGGAGGCTGCTGGTATGTTGGAGAAGGACGAGTTAGGTGCTACCGACAAAATTGTCGAGCAACTCTAAATGCCATCGCAATCTTCGCCATCGAATGGTGTGGAATACATCTCTACAAGTTACGACCCTCGTTTCTTTCTTTACCTCTGTATAAGAGATACTCCAGTATATGTACGAATGCAAATCGTTTAGTTTATCCCCTCTCCTTTGTAAAGGAAACGTCCTCGAAAACGTGGTTCAACTCCAACGTGCCAACAACCGTTCGGCTCGAGCCTTGAATTGGGATCCCTCTGTAAATGATTTTGAGGATATCTCCATCATAAGCTGGAATCCATCGGCTTGAACACACAGTCCCTGCTCATCGGAAGAAGCAACTCACCTGAAGTTCCTCTTTCGTCAAGTCGGGATCATTTTCCAGAATTTGGAGCATTTGATCCAAGATTGGTGCGTTCTGTAACAAGGAATTCAACTGGGAGATTACTATCAAACATACTGGTTTCCATACCTCGTGAACCTCGTCATAATAGAGGGCTTGCGGGTCAGATGAAACAAGGCTGAGATGGTGCAATAGAGTACGGAGTATGAAGCTCCTACTGCCTATAAATGATTGCGGGCTAATCTTCACGATGTACGTTGACAGGTGAAGGCCTTCCAATGCAGGAATCCAGTCGACATCAGATGCTTCCTCCGAGCATTCGACATGTAAGGTTTGTAACCGAGGAAGTGACTTCGCTGCTTTGAGAATTGCTCCAAGGGGCCGGGAGTAGCAACCTCTTGATAATACTGGTATCCCACCGAATAACACACTGAGGTGTTCAAGATTGGGCACCAACGGAGACCCCGAGTTAGATGCCATCTGATCAAATAGCCAGCTGAGAACTGGTCCCCTGAGAATAAGCCTCGATGCTTGGGGGGTCATGCGAAGTAGGCGTCCAATGGAAACATCCTTTGGACTGTTGATATTGAGCTCAAGTGTTCGGAGCGTGCATCCCGAGCGTTGCACCATCTCCATAACAGTGTCAAGGGTACCCCAGACCTCAATATCGCGAACTGCCAGATACGTCAAATTAGGAAGAATGAGATACGAGGGTAGAGCCCAGCCAGCATCTTCGCGTCCTCCCATTATTGGTATCTGTAATCTCCTCAGAGATCTGAGTTCGATTGGGGCAATGCGCTGCCCTACACGATCGGAGAAGCCGGCGTCCCGCACAACGAGTGTCTCGAGCCGATTGCATTGCTGAAGAACAGCTAGAACACTCTGCTGAGTATAACGGGTCACCTCCAAACATGTGAGGCGCTTCCATAGAGAAGGGTCACAACCTTCCCAAAAGATGGACAGCTCGCCGCGGAGGCACACCGCATTTAGCTGAGGTGCATGTCGCTGAATGGCATTGAAAAGGATTACATCGTACGGCATGACGTTCAACTCCTCGAGACCAGGAAATGTCGGAGCCCCATAACGACCAAGGAAATTGCTTCCGAATAGCTCGTCGAGGGTACAGCTGAGCTTCAAACTCTTCCATCGTGTACAGGTTGGCATAAGGAGATCGTACAGACATTGATAGAACTCGATCGATCCGTGGACGTGTGATACTATCCAGACGTGTAGCGGAAGTCCTGCTGACCACTCCAAGGCGGAGGAAAGCATTGTAAGGGAGTTTATGGGTTTGGGTTTGGATGCGCCATTACTGTCAGTTCTGGGGCGTAAGCCTGTTATGCCATACCCATCTATGCGTATGGATGTCCATAGCTCTGGTGTATTAATGGCCACTTCACGCCAGTATCTGTAATAGTTGAGTTAATCTGATTCAGTACTGAATCAGACTCTTACATTTAAATTAACATACCGAGAAACGTGACTCAGAGTCCAAGGTGTCCCTGAAGGGCACAAGGTAGTGTTCTCGTGAGGACAGAGAAGGAAGATATGGCCGAGAATTTCTGGTGGAAGTCGTAACATGGGGGAACGGAGTCAACACGACGCTTTTGAGTTTCTCACGGCGGTAACGACGTCACTGACGTCGATGTTATAGATTCGCCTTTCTTCGCTAGATACTTTACATAGATACAAATACATATTCTCCGTCTACATATCTTTATTCCAATATTCTGCCAACTTATTCAAACCTCACGGAACCTAACAGCCATCTTGACATAGTTATTATATATCTCCCCCTCCTTTAATAACCCTTTGCCTTCCTTGATCTCTCCGTTGTCCCAGAGAGGGTCATGGAATTCCAAGAACGCCGCAGCTGTATCACAGACAGTGAGGCAATGAAAAGAGATTGCAAGGAAGGATACGTACTGCCAGGCTCATAGCCATCTCCAAAGGAGCCAGAACCGCCGTGGATTCTCTTGCGAGCAGAACTAGAGACAGTCGAAAGGGTATTACTATAAAACATTCCGCCTCCCTCTGCGTTCTCGAATTAGCATTCATGAATGAATAGAGAGTGTAATAAACGAACGCACGATTCGTATCGAACGTCAACCTGATACCACTTGCTTCCGACGCGAGCTCAGTGACCGCGTCAGAGGGAGAGACGGCTCCAGGTGCGAGGAGATCCTTGAGTAGGTCGGACGTAGAAAGCGAAGATGCTTCAAAGACCTTTGGTTGTTTGATCGTTTGGTCTGAGAATAGGTAGTAGTCGTCTACCAAGGAGTCAGGATACGCCAAGGAACTCAGAGACAGTGCGCACTGTACCCACCGTAACCTGCTTCGGGATACCCATCTCCAATCTTCTTTCCCTTGCTATGATCGTGTTCAGTGGGTACATTGGAGACACCGATACGAAGCGAATCAGCGTCTCGGTCAACCAGACGATCGGCTTTCATAAGTAGTGTGTGGTTCTTGACACTGAGTTCTTTCGAGGGTAGGGAGGCGGTGAGATTGAACCCCCAGTGCTACAGTACATCGTTAGCGGTTTTACTGTGAGCGACAGCCATAGTACACACCTGAGTCAAATTAATTGGCGTAACCTTCCCCGCAACCAGCTTCGCACGATACACATAAACCAAGCTTCCCAAATCAAACTCCTTCCCTTGAGCTGACTCATACTTCCTCTCCTGTTCTGGTGGTCCAATGACGGAAACCAGAACTTCAATGAGCAATGTTCCAGGGTATCCTTGGTCACCATCAGGTGAAGTGTAACTGAAGAACTGCGCTCCGGACGAAGGGACAGAAGCCACTTCAGCATCGGAGAACAACGTCGGCTTGTCGATAACCTTCCATTCAACGCTATCGTACCCTGTCGGCCCACCATGTAAACTAACTCGGGGATTCTCATTCGCCTTGGCTTCGAAAACAACTCCTTCAGCAATCTCGTGTTTCCCGACCGGAATACGATTGGCGTATCTTCCGATAATGGTATTGGTGTATTTCATCTTGAGATGACCCTGAGGATCCTCAGGACCAACGAGGACATCGTGCGTGCGACCAGAGACTTGAAGAAGAAGGCGGTGGAAGGTCAACCCATGTGGAAGGACTTCGAGGGCTAATGACGGGGTAAGAGAGGGGGTTGTCAGTAGAATTGGGTTGAATGCCATGACGGTACTCGCACAGGTCTTGTGGTGTTATCGATGAAGTTTAAGTAGTCTTGTGTCGGATGATGTATATGATATGATAATGGCGGTCCGACATGACTAGTTCAGCCGATGTTCTTGCGGGAGGAACATGGTGGCGGGACTGGGTTGATGGCGTCAACGCACGACAACGTCATGCTCAGACTGCTTTTTTTAAAACGGTGTTTCATAGTTATGTAGTATAGACGTGTGCATAGAGATCCAATACAGTACAAGCAGATATGATCCCTTCGTTCCCAAGGAAAGATACTGAACTCATCCAACAGGACAGACTGTGAGCAGTCAGACGCGCTTCTGCTTCTTCTTCTTTGGTCGGCCATGCGAGCTAGAGGAACCTCCTGCCGCTTTGGCAGAGATAGAATCATCTTCGCGTTGGCGTTTGGCCTCAGATTGAGGCTCTGCTTTCGGTACTGTAATTGGTGTGGTAGTCGTGACAGCATGGTAGAGCTCCCTTTCGAAGCCTACGCACTGCAGTCCG
Source organism: Moniliophthora roreri (assembly GCA_001466705.2). Taxonomy (NCBI): domain Eukaryota; kingdom Fungi; phylum Basidiomycota; class Agaricomycetes; order Agaricales; family Marasmiaceae; genus Moniliophthora; species Moniliophthora roreri. The sequence goes on from LATX02000248.1 coordinate 61,609, forward strand.
ATGAACTCGAGTTTGATATCCCCAGACGCCACGAGTTTCCTTATCTCGTCCTCGCGTAACAAGGGCTTCTGAGTCTGTGCACCCACAACTATTGGGATTATGTGGTGGAGTTGCTATTCACAACGATGAATGTCGAAGACTACTGATCTAGACGAAAAACAACTTACGAAGCCGAATTCCCGATTGAAGGAATTTGTATATCCAACAGACTTAAGGTGTGAATCATTCAGCCGGACGACACGGTACCTTCCTGCGTAGAATACATTCACGGAAGGACTTTGGGCAGTATCCCGGTCGATGAAAAGTTCGCGTTCCTCGCCATACATTTCGTCCAAGGAAGATAGTAAGCTGAAGTTGTGCTTGGAGTTCTTTTGGGTCTTGGGTGCGATGGTGATAGCATGTTGCTCATTGACGAAGAAGGTGAGGCCAGGGAAGTATAGGAACTTCTTGAGGTCGCGGGTGCTTGATTACCGTAGCCGTAAATAAACCAAGCCTGTACAATTCGAGCATTGCGTGGGCTCACCCATTCGCAGAGGAGGCCCACTTGAGAGAGTGCCGATTCAACCGCGATGCCAGAATCGAGATAGTGATATTTACTCACAGCGTTATTCAACTTTTCTTCGAAGTCTCGTTCCCATCCCATCTGAAAACAAGAATCCATCTTAATGAACGATACAGCTTTCAAATTGCCCCGCTGGATTCTGTATCCTTTGAATGCAGGGAGCTCGATCATCTTAGCCTTGAGTTTTTCGCGTCCATTTTGCGGCGGAGCACCGGAAGACTAGAGGGTAGCGTTGAGTGCATCTGGTTAGCATCATGAATCACCGGAGTTACTCACAGTCTCATTTTGGGTAGTGCCTTCCCGCAACTCTTGAATCGTCTGTGCCAGAATTCGGAGTCTGCTCGACGTTCGTGAAGAGGCTTACCTTCTCCGCCTCGGATATCCTTGTCTCGTACTCGGCCAGCTTTTCTTTCATGGTCTCTTCATGTTTCTGCAGAAAAGCCCGAAGTACAAGCGTTGAGCACAATAAAACGAAACGGTTTCCCTATCAGGCGCCTACATGGTTTTGTGCAATGGAATCCTTAACAATCTTGAGTTCTGCATGTAATTCCTGAATTTTGTCCTGGAAAAGATGTTCAGGAAGGCGGAAGAGGTTCTTCTGTCCTGGTATTCACTTGACTTCTTCTTAGGTCCTCGGTCGCATCCTGTACACACGATGAGAATGAGCGGATACGCCAATAGATGTACACACGAGCAAGTCTTTGCGTAGGGCATCCAGCGACTTCATGGCCGCATTTTCCGCGAACGATTTCTGAAGTAGAGACGTTGAGAAACGTTCTAGATTGCTGATATCTGGCACTCACCGGGACTTGGATATTTATCAATCCCTCGTCACGTCCTGTACCCTGAAATGCCACCATTGAGACCCACTTCCCGGTGAGGCATGACGAAGTAGCCTACATGGGTAACTTCAACTTGACTCGCACTTCCCATATGAACACTAGTTCCGGCGGAGTTCCGTTGAGAGATGGTGTTGGGATCGACATCGCTAGAGTCGTCGCTGCTGAGTGATAATACTCGATTCCTTATCCAGGACGACATTTCTGTGTATTGAGATGCAGAGGATTAGACGGAGCAACGAGGTCGAACTCGGTGGTGGGAGCCGAGAAGATTGTCGATACATCACCTATTTTTGGCTCGATGAGGCTTCGATTCCCAGGCATTCCGGTGTTGGATTTGAATCTGCGGAGGCTATCGTTGCAGACTTGTATGGTGTTCTGCTTTGAAATTCAAGTCAATGTGAACGTTATAGTAGCTTTGGCGGAGGTGGTGGTGAACGGTAAGGGTGCGCTCGCGTGGAATTTGCGTGGCGAGCAACTTCGGTTTGCGCGATCGGTCACTAGTCTATCCGTCTTGGCTTTCTGCAGCGACCATCCTCGTCCATGGTATACACTTTGTCCTGTTTCCAGCATCATACTCGTACCTCTGCTGAGGGGCTTATCATTCTTCTTGTTCCTCGCGCTTCTTGATGTCATAGGAAGACGGGAAGAATGCATCATTATTGAATGACAATAGCAGCGGCGCGCTACGGCCATATGGCTTCCCCGCGAAATAGGAAAGGAAGAATGAACAAACCTGCTATGGACTAGGAGGTCGCAACGCGGGAACTGATCAACAACAAACAATTTAGGGCTCCATGCACCCCATGACTTTTGCTCATAACCTAATGGCCTAATGGCAATAAAAAAGGCATGCAATAAAAAAAGCATGACGTTCTTCACTCTGCCTTTGACTGTCTTCTCTCCAAGCACTGACAGGAAGGTTTTTTGCTATGGGGGTGAGTTTCCCGTCCTTGTCCTATGTTGGTGGCAAGACTAACTTCGATCTCGTTAAATCACAGTACAGCGCAAGAATTGCCTCAAATCCAGTATGTCGATTTCGGTACCTTGTCGACCCAAGAGATTTCTTAAACACGGATGAATAGTACATCGTTGGATCATTCGCATGTATTGGTGGTGGTCTCTTCGGCCTGGACATTTCGTCCATGTCTGGAGTTTTGACTGTGAGCGCTACGACCTACTCATTCACCATTGATGACCTGATCAAGAGCCGATTGAATAGAACCCGTATTATCTGAAGCAATTCAATAACGTACGGCACTTATTCGTCAATATACCTCCAAACTTTGACAATTCTCCACAATTCTCCAGCCTGGCGATTCTGCCCAAGGAGCAATCGTAGCATCTATGCCCGCAGGATCGCTTGTCGGTGCGCTAGCGGTCACACAGCTGGGTGATCGATTAGGAAGAAAGAGGACCATCATGCTCACTGCATTGATCTGGATCCTCGGATCCATCCTTCAGTGCGCATCTGTGGTACGTCCCAAACATGCTTGACTTTTGAATACCGCCTAACTAATTTGCAGAACCGTGGAATGCTCGTTGCTGGACGTGTCATCGCTGGTTCCTCGATTGGTATGTCTAGCGCCGTCGTGCCTATATATCAATCCGAAATCACCGCCCCATCTATTCGTGGTCGTCTCGTCTCGCTTCAACAATGGTACTATTCACCAGACTCGATGCAACATTAGTTTGTCCCGCTTACTTTGGTTGAAGGTCGATCACTTGGGGTATCCTCATCCAATACTTCATTCAATTCGGTTGCTCCGATATCCAGGGCGTGGCTTCTTTCCGTATCCCATGGGGTCTTCAGATGATACCCGCTGTCGTTCTGTTTTTCGGAATGATCTACTTCCCAGAGTCTCCGCGATGGCTGCTTGATAACGACAGGCAAGTATTTCTGCATTTGTGTTCACATCGAATGCTTAGCACATCCCACAGAGACGAAGAAGCATTGCAAATCCTCGCTGATCTTCACGGAAAAGGAGACAAGAACAACGAGCTTGTCAGACTCGAGTTTCAGGAAATCAAGGAACAAGTCATTTTCGAGAGAAACGAAGGCGCCAAGTCTTACCTCGATCTGCTCAAGGGCAATAACCCTCGTCGCGTCTTCCTCGGATGCAGTATTCAAATGTGGTCTCAACTTACTGGAATGAACGTCATGATGTACTACATCACATACGTTTTCCGTGGTACTGGTCTCGTTGGCCGAAAGGCTGGATTGATTGCTGCTGTGAGTGGAAAGCTCTGGCTAATGAGGCGAGCAGCATCTGATATTCCGCTTGTTTCTAGTCCGTCCAATACGTCCTCAACGTCGCACTGACGGGTAAGTATTACCAACTAGCCGTCTAATCAGTGTACTCAACCGTTCAATCCAGTTCCTGCTATCATCTACATTGATAAGTGGGGTCGTCGACCTATGCTTATTGCCGGATTGACCTTCATGGGCTTCTTCCTGTTCCTTGTCGGAGGCTTGCAAGGCCGTCTTGGACATTGGGGACAGGTCGATAACGATAGTAAGCTTTGCGTTCTGCTTACATCGATCTATTTGGCTCAACGATCCCGATGCTTCACAGGGGTGTGGGTTGTCGAAGGGCATGGCAGTGCTACCAAGGGTATTATCGTGCTGTCCTACTTGTTCGTCTGCAGGTGAGAATGAATGTCGGTTGTTCCTTGGCAATTTTCTGACCTTTGCCTCTAGTTTCGCAATAACTATGGGACCTGTCTCCTGGACTTACCCCGCTGAGATTGTATGCATTTCCCGCTTGATAATTACGACAGTACCCTGATTGTTGTCGCTTAGTACTCTCTCAAAGTCCGTGCCAAGGCTGTCTCTCTGGCCACGGTGAGTTGATTCCCAACTCTTTGCCGCAAGCTTTGCTCAAGAATTGGTTCTGTTCAGGCCACCTGCTGGACATTTAACTTTGCCCTTGCATGGGCGGTCCCACCTGGCTTCGCGACCATTGCCTACAAGACCTACTTCATTTTCGGTACCTTCAATTTTGCAGGATGTCTTCACGTCATCTTTATGTTCCCCGAAACCGTTGGGCGGTCAGTCGAGACCTATAATATTTCGATACTTATTCCGTTCCTTGCTGATGCCCGACTCCGCAGGTCACTCGAAGAGGTTGAAGATATCTTTGCTGAAGGCCACGCGTTCTCTGCCTGGAAGATAGGGAAGAACGTCGGAAAGAGGACTCTGGCGGATGTGGAGAAGCAGAAGGAGGTGAATTTTCTGCTTTCGATCTAGATTTAAGTTATTGATTGTCGTCTTATTAGGTTCACAAGGATTCAGCGTCCCTTGACGAGAAGGCTTAAGGCTATTCACGCCCGTATCATGACTTCATCCATGTTTTTCATTCGTGTATCTCTACAATATAATTCCGATGGCATCTTCTGATACTTTGCGATGAACTAGTACATTCATTGTAAACAGTCAATCCTGCTAAGGTTACACGACATTATCGAAACATGCAATACACAACAATATTCTAAAGTTCGTGTTCCACAGCCGATGCACCAATACCTTAACACCAAGAAAAGAAATCCTAGTCTGAATCGCCCATAGACATAGGCACTGGGCCAGCAGACTGGTACCGAATTCGCACTAGGCATCCGATTGCGAGGGCGATGTCCTCCAACTTCTCAAGCCTATACCCTTTTACATATGCTCCCAACACAACGCCATTCAACGTGGAGATCAATGGGCTCAATCTCATCTACAAGATGTACTTGTCGGCTCGTGAGTAATGCAAGATAGGAAGATGATATTCTGAAGGTAGACGCACAGATGGGGATGCCGATGGCCAGCAGGGCTACCCACAGCACGGCGCGTGACAAATTTTGTAAAGCGATTAGTGGCATAAGGGAGAGTCCTGAATCCGCCGCTACAAGTAAGTAATACTTCTCGAGTTTGTTACAGAATGGGTAGATGCTTACCGAATGTCCGTCTAACTGCCTCCATAACTTGGAGCAGGCAGTAGACAATTGCATGCACCAAGTCCCAGATTGTAGCATGACCACGACGGTTTGGGGGCCCGGACGCCAGTGTTATTTGAAGGTGGAGTGTGTTCAGCGATGATGAATGGCATGATAATGTTCTGAGACCAGTTGGAGATTAGTGCCGACGCGGACGAGCCAGGCGGAACGTGCAGTGACGCGCTCACGTGGCAAACAAACAAATAAACACTACCCTTGACAATCGACAACCACCATTCGTATGCATCGAGAGATTCGGGGAAAGATGCCCAGCAGGAAAATTTCTCGGAGCTCTGGTCTTAGACTGGCCTTATAGGTGACTCACCCTCGCGTTTTCAAGTCGATAGCTTAATTTTTACAGTGTGCTGAAAAGTAGCAATTGACGGTGGCTGTCCAAAAGGCCTGGGAAATCACTAAGGATCTAAGCGAAATGAAGGAACCTTCTTTCTTCGTATCCTCTAGTGCTGCTTCAGCTTCCCGATACTTGCCATGACCAAACCAAAAAGTCAACCTACAGACCGCTCTTCGTCAAGCATTTCCATCAATGACGACGACAGTGATTCCTCTAGCGACTCGGTCGCTGCTTCCACTCACCGCCCCAACAAATCCACTGGGAGGCAACTCACGCAAAGGACGGGTCGGGCGATTAATGTAAGCTGAACCTTGCAAGAGTTGTTTATGACGTCGCATACTCATCGCCTCTATGAACTCAGGTTAATCTCAAGGATAAATTCACCGTAAGTGCTGGATATGCTTTGGTACTGCGCATAATAACCATTTCCGCCACATATACAGCAAAATACTGCGGACCAGGCTGCTGCTACGGAATCTATCAATGAGATACGCGAAGAACTTCTTGTGTGTCTTACCGGTGGGCTCTTGCCGCTCATTCTGATTATGCATAGGGAGTAACCGACGCTCTAAGAAAAAAACAAGTGAAGACCAATTCATATCCTTACTTTCCCCCCTTTTTAACGTCATCTGCCATCGGGACAAAATCGATGAGCTGCAGACGGATCTCGGAACTGTTAAAGCTACCATCGCAGAAAACCAAGTACGGCTCGACTTGAAAGTGATGTCGACGTCCTAAACGATCACCTTAGGTCACTCTCAAGAAACACAAAGAGAAGACGAAAGCAAGGCTAGACAAATATGAGGCCAGGATTTCGGAGGCAGAGCAGGTAAAAACAAATTTTTTCCGGTATGGTATCTAGTTCTGAATCATTCTGCTCTAGGTGATTTAACAGCTGCGAGAAGAACTTGAAGTAGCTAAAAAGGAAGCTGTGAGGCCTTACAATATCAACTGTACTTATGTGTATTCACTCAACGTTTGCCCTTCTAGGCTTCCGTTTCGACTTCGTTAACGCTTTGTCAACGACTTAAGGCCGAGATGGTCAAGCTGCCTACGTTTGAAGGGCCACGAATTCATTGGGACAAGTTGAAACCTATTTCGTTCATCAGGCTGAATGCTTGCTTCTCCATGGGGTGGCAGCGTCAGTTCAAGGAAGGCTTCGACAAAGTTGTAAGCCAGCTTCTTTCTTCTTCCGAATGTAGATGTGACTTTTCTTTCAGTGTACTTCCTCATTCAAAGGGTAAGCACCCATCAGAGCGTAACTCCCGTCACTGACTTGATTGCGCCAGTACCGCCAAGAAACACCTGTATTTCCCAGGACGAACATTCTTTGTCAACGATCAACATGCTCTCGCTATCGGCCCGAAAACCCAAAGCAGCCCGAAGCATAACTTCGATTTGGAGTCTCCCTTCGATGAATTGTACGGTGAAGAACGTGAACTTTTCTTCGACCAGGCTGTGACTGGATCGGCGGACATATTCTATGCAGGGACGTACGAAATTATTCGTCCAAACGTATTCGAGGCGTATCCCCGTGGTGTGGAGTACAATAACTCCTTTTTCCATGATTTTGGCATGGTAAGCTCTATAACTCCGAAAGCGAGCGTGTTATTCATCGTTCCGAGCAGGCGCTCCACCGTGTCAGCTACTCAGTTGTTGATTCTCAGATCCAGAAGCCTATGTTGCGTAAAGACGAGATTAAGGATCTTGTCGCGTCCGGTGATATCAAGCTCGAGTTCATTGGCCTGAAATGTGTCAGTTTCAATCACGATGTATATCGGAGTGCTACGAGCGCTACGCCAATTGCGGAACCGGAGAACTCTCAGACTGGTTTCGAACGACCTCGCGAGTACACACGAGAGTCTGCAAGTGGAGGTTTCATTCGCCAAGATGGGTCAGGTTCCTCTAGATTCAAGCGGAAGAGGCACGACTGATAGGCCGTGTAGCCTAAGATAGTGTAGCGGCTAAGTGTCTGTTATTTTGGAATTCATGATTCTTGAGATCAAGCAGACGCTGTGACCGCGGACTTTCATGGTGTATCCGATCGTCGTGATAATCAGACTGCTCGACGGGTTTGACAACATACTCATCGTTGATGACCGATAACCTTGTCCGGTGTCTTTTGCACTCCTGACGTGTCGTGTTGATTCTCTTATGCATTTGAGGAGTCAACGTTGCTCTTTAAGAGTTGAGTTTATGATACACTCATCCGCTCTATTCTACCGTTGCACTTCTTCAATCCACCCGTCTAACAATTTCCAAATTGTCTGCTGTTCTTGTGTCCATTCATCTCTTTTATCCTTCGCACAACTAGCGCACACGCCTTCCTTCTCCCAATCCAACCTTTTCATTCTTTCCAATTCCTCCAAAGGCTTCCCTGTTCCCCCTTCATTCAATGCAGGAGTGATGACTAGCCCCATCCACCGATCTGCAACTATATCTGTGCATTCCATATGAGAAGTCGCAGGCGGTGTGAAGAGAATTGGTGTGAATTGATCGATGAGACGTTGCATAAGCGCCATGACTTGCTCTGTAATCCGATCAATCTCTGCTGGTTTTATCCAGGAAGGAAAGGCGTCGAGGTGGGATTGGGTAACAAGATAGTACAGGAGTGGTTTCTGAGCCTGTCGATAGCAAATCAGACGAGGTTGAAGCAACATATCTAGAACAATCATACTTCCTGAATGTTATTCTGCATCGCTACGGCCATAGCATCTTCGGCACAGTCAAATCTGAACGTTGCCAGGACATCTGGCTCGGTAGGGAATAAGGAAGTGAAGCATTCGACCGCTTGCTCACGTATCTGGGGGAAATCCAACTGATCGGGTCTCGATATCCGTAGCACCGATGCTATCCGTTGATATTCAGACTCTGCAGAAAGCGTGCTGATGAATTTTGGGAACTCGATAAGGGAGAATACGAGTACAAGCAAGAACTCACTTTTGCCGGTATAGATGATCAAGTAACACGTCCAGATCTCCAGGACTCACACCTCGATCACGGTTGATATTGGCATAGTGCAAGTTTGAGATCCCTGATTCGATTTCATCCAGAACTGCTGGTCCCTTGTGTTGTGCATTTGTGAACGCCGAATGAAAATATGGCGATTGGTCTGAGAGTTTTGAGATATGAACTTTGTAGAGCGTGTCGCCTGCTTCTGAGCCCGGAGTTTGGACTTGAATTATTGCGTCGGCATCGTCGAGCCAGAATCGAGGACTCTTTGATGATGGCATGAGTCAAGGGCCGAACACCGGTTGGGGTAACTAAATTCCCCATTCTTACCCATCATGATTCCTCAATAAAACTGCTCTGCCTGAAGTATTTTCCCCCCTCCACTTCGAAAATATGCCACCAACGCCATGTAGATACTCTCTAAGTTCTCGCCTTCAACTACTACTCAACGCTCGCAGCGTCGTCTGCTAGCGCTACCAACGGTCACGAACTCGGCGTTGCCGTGGTATCCGCGGTAAAAAAAAACGGTGTTTGAAGCTGGAGCTCTCCGAACCATCCTTGGACCTTGATCCTGACTGCATCTTGCTTTCGCCATGGACGACACCGACTATCAAACTATCAGGGTGAAAACATCACAGAAGTAGGGTCGAGTTGGCAATTCGTGAAGATGCACGAGTTATTAGCCATGGGAATTCATTTCACCGCCACGCGGCAGTCGCGGCAGTATGTGGAGGTATCCTAAAATGGACAATTGACTTTCAATCTCTTTCTTCAACTTGCACCATCGCCACTCTGGCTACATCCCTTCAAAGTCTCTCGCTCGATTTCGTATAGCTCAGATACGAAATTGTGCTCAGGTCGTGGGTGCGTCTGTTCCTTCGCGAATCCCAGTTTCTTTCAACTAATGCCGTGGCCATCAGCCAACAATGCAACACGGTCGGCCCAACACGACGCTGAAAAGAAGAAGAAATGTCAGTCCAGCTATTCTTCATTGAGATGGATACCTAGCTGATGATCATGACTTGAACTCCAGGACGACACCACTGACGATGACTTACGACGCGTGTCTGTGAGTAGCGCGTTGACCCAGGCCACTGCTGGCACTGATCATGGTCTCATATAACACCAGACATCCGATCAGCTCAAGCATAGTACGGTTGCTGAACTAATCGAGGAAGTATCTGTGCGTTGTCCTTGCAAAGCTAATTCAGACGCGTCTTACTCCAAAAACGCACTATTTCAGGGTTTGAAAGTGACTTTGCGAGAGAACCAGGTCCGTTAATAGAGACATTCCTTAAAACCTATCCTCTAACTCGTGAATAGGACCAGATCAGCAGTATGCAACACCAGATGAACCTATTGAAGGATGCCGTCCAAAAGCTTCAAGCTCAGGTACCGATCATCCCCACCTTGCTTCAATGAATAACGCGCTCACGTCATATCATAGCCCACCATCGATCAGGTGAAAGAACTAAGGATGAGAACATTGAACGGTGAACAGGCTAGGTTTATGGCAACCATCAGATTTGAGTCTCCCGAAGAGGTTTGTATTCGCATATCACAGAAGTACCGACAATGTCTGACTTCTTGATCAGGAATCAGACTCGGATGAGCCACCAGCTTACCAGACTCAACCGGTGAGACACTTTCCATTTTGCTGGATAGCCTGAAGACGTGTTTACACCGATTTCCAGCCTGCTCCTCCGTTGACTTTGCGCCAAATACTCGCCAACAGGATGAGCACGTTTCCTGATTATAGAGGATACCCAGTTCAGCGAGATCAATTGAAGCCTATATCATTCATGAAGTTACGGGACTGTATATCGTTGGGTTGGGAGCGAAATTTCAAGGAGGCTCTGGACAATCTCGTATGTGGTCTTATCAAACGACAATGCTTCTCAGCTCACTGATCGATCCGACCTCAGTACACTCCAAAGTCAAAAAGAGACACGCGAGAGTTCCTATATCTTCGAGGCCGTGTCGTCTTTGTTACCCCGCAACACGCTATAGTGATCGAAATCAAGACCCAGAAAAGCTCGGAACACGGTTTCCGGTTTGTATCCCCGTTCGATGACGTGTACGGTGAGGAACGCGAGTTCTTTTTTGATACGATCACTACTGGAAATCGCGAATGGGATCCAAAAGTCTATTATGCTGGCACCTACCGAATCGTGTCCTTGAAGGATTTACATCCCGAAGGGGTGCCGTACGAAGACAAGTTTTATCAAAGGGACATGTTTGACGTGGTACGTCAACGTATTCATGCTTTTTTTCTAAATGCTAAACGGCTACGGTAGCCAGCAGACCGTATAATCAACACTGTTTTGGAATCGCAGATCCAAAGGCCCCCATTGCGAAAGCAAGATGCGACTCATCTTGTGAAATCTGGTATCATCAAGCTCGAGTTTGTCGGGTTGCAGTGTGTGGGCTTCAATGACGAGCTGTATCGGAGTGTGACAGCTTCTCCACCAGCCCCGACACCGGTCCGTAATAGCGATGGGAGCGCTGGAGGCTCTGGTAAGAAGCAAAAGACGTAAGTGGTTGCGTTTAATCTCGAATTTATTTTGGTTATCTTGATGATAAATGGATCGTGTTTCTGGAGATACTAATTGTGCCTGCTATCATACTGTATCCATAGTTATCTGTACATACGCGTCTGATACCTTGTACTTGGTGCTTTCAATATTTCAATACCTATGGTGAATTAGACACCTGTCGGGGAGCCTTACTGTAATTTCTTCGTTCGCACGTCTGGTGTCGCTACCGTATATTTGATGTATTGGGCGATATACAGCGTATAGTGTGTATAGTACTCGCGATCGACGCGAGTAGAAGCAGAGAACACATGATTACTTTAATAGGTACCGTGGTTCCCAAATCATCGTGGTATTCCCGAAGAATTCGCTCAAATGCTGTTGGAGGGAGGGTGTCTGTCTCCATATTAGAGCATTATGAACGCACAGACATATCAACCTACTGCCTTCAATTCCCGACAGCCAGCTCCCCTTGAGGATGCATAATAGCCTTTCTTCCCCCTCACGTCGTCTCATCACACAAGTCCTCCAGTTCTCAGTATAATATGTACCATCGCCAACGGAAACATGAGCATTACGGCAGGCCTCGTGTTTCCTTTCTCCACAGCCCTTCAACCTTAACAGCATCCTGAGCCTCTGAAAGACCATGGCGTGTTTTGCGAACGTTATTCATTCTTTCTCTTGTTTTCCATGCCATTTCACAGACGTTCCAAGCTCGCAAACAAAATTCCTACAGTTCTTGGTGGTATATGTACCGTCTTCAGTGTGGTTTTCAGAACCGGCAGCCCAGGGTCCACTGCGCTTACGGTCCTGTCTGGGTTGTTCACGATTTTGTCGTACGCCTGGGTCCATCTCCCTAATCAATGACACTCAATTTCAATTTTCAGACCTTTTGTGAAGTGGTACAGCCTGGTTCAAACAATCCTGCGATATGTAGGAGGTCAGATTGTCACAGTTACGGTACCGCTGTATGATGTTGAGCTGGGGGTCATGAGAAACCATAAACAACAGGTGCGCTGATTGTCAGGTGTAAGTCTGCATCTGCCAATTTATGTTGGTTTAGTATCGTCCGTTCCGAATGAAGCCTCGACCCAAGGTTGAGATTGTGTTACCAAAGCGAGCAAACTCTGGCATCAATATCCAAAGCCAAATACCTGGATCATCTGCACACCTCTCATTGTCCCAAGGAAATCATCCTGCGGAACCACTCTTACCGTCGTCGATCACATCAATATCAACATCAGCTACACCATCTCCTTCCTTTCCACCTGATCCTCCTGGTCTGTCTGAAGACTCTCGCGGGTACAAAGAGTCTCATAATGACTTGACAATACGTTCAACAACTGATGCAACCTTGAACCGAGGGGCATATGATAAGGAAGGAGGAGGCTACACAAATCATGGGGGCGCTCATAGTGATCTAGGCCATGTGGAATCGACACGACTATCGTTGTCTGAACGTGATATGGCTCTAGAGGCATCTTCGACAACGCATGATGCAGGCCACGAAGAACAACGAGGCGACATCAGCCAATTCAACTCAGATAGTGGCGGACGCAAAGGCTCTCAGGACAGCACTGATCAGACATCGAGCAAAGGAAGAGGTGTGGACAAAACGTCAATAGTCCTGATCTCTTTTACTGACCAGCACTCCCTTTAGAAACTCCTATTGAGGATTCGAAGAAGGCGGCCAACCTCGTATATAGCTATGCCCGAAAAATCGTTGATGAGAAATGTAAGAGTGTGATGCTTCCCTTTTCTGTTCTTTTCCTTGACCTAACACAATTTTCCTTAGCACGCCTCAAAGCTGAAGTCATATCACTTAATTGGGTGCTAAGATGTCAAGACGGGCTAAGGAAACGGACACGGGAAAACGCCAACCTTTGCAGAGTCTTTGATATGGCATTCCAGCCAGACCCACATCCGCAGAATCCGTACGGTCGCTACAAGCCTGGTGCTCGTCTATGGGATATGGTACACAGGATGTACCTCCCTGATCAGACCGTACGAACATACTTCGAGGTGCCGGCATCGTCGCATTGCAATCTTTACAAGATGCACATTATCGTCAGTGCCAACCCGGAGTGGCACACGACATTGGAGCGAAAAAGAGGTATTAGGTGCATTGACGTTTTCAGGGCGGTATATGATATGCTTCAGAAACCTCTTACGAGGCGAGAGCTTAGCATGATCCCGCATAGAAGTATCCGGTTCTGTGAGGATGCTCAAGGTGCACGTATCAAGAATTCGCCTGTGCCGGAGGAAGTTGAGCGAAGCAGAGGGATTTTGCGGATTGACTCATTCGTCAATTACCGCTTTTTCAAGGGTCTCACTCAGAAAGATGATGTTTGGATGCTGGAAACTTGTAGTCCCGATGGAAGGCCTTTTCCGCAACCACTGCCCCCTGCTTAACTTCTTTTTTCTGCGATAGGTCACTGTTGTACTATTACTAGTGGTGTGTGCTGCTTTATCTTCGTTGCCCTCTAATTTCCGCTAATCAATCTTTTCGTCAGTATTTCTCGTCGCTTGTTTGCATTTTATTGTAGCGTTTTTCTCTCTTCATTTTGGGGCTGATATATCATCCATGCCTTGTTGCATTGCCTATCCATTTTTCAATTGTCTTTTCTATGCAAGATCTTTCACGCTTTCAAACAACATACCAATTGTCGCTGACAGTGTTGGCATCCATACTATGTACTTGTACTGACTATCTCTGCAACATATATTCTGAGTCTAGTTATCTCTCAGTGTGAACCTCTAACTCATCCAAAGCTCTGAGATAAGCCTGAGCTTGTGAAGGCTTATCAGAGGATGAGATAGCCATGTGATAGATGGATATGGACACATGAACTCTGTTGAGGTTGTGCCTCTTGACTTCCACATCCACCTGCCCACTCCATCTCCTCATCCTTCCTCCTGTTTTCATTTGTTCTCAGTCATTTCCCCTTCTGTTATGCTAAGTTTCCCTCATAGTCCATCCTTGAATCCCCTGGATTGTGCTAGACATATCCATACTAATCTGGGAGTTGTTGTTGCACTAAGAAGAACCAGAATTGGAAGCTATGCACTGTCCAGCATGCAGTCAATCCTCAGAATGCCAAAGGATCACTTTCTGCATCAGAGGTGACTATAATGACATTGGAGATGGAGGAAGTCAGGAAGTCAAAGGTGCTATGGGAGCAGCTCAAGAGTATGATGCCTTTACACTGGTTAAAATGGGTGGAGAAGAGGAATAGAGAAGAATAAGAGGTTGTGTCATTGAAGCTAAAATCTAGAGTGATATACACATATATCACATGGATGGTTGATCTGGTCAAACAAAGGAAAAGAGCAGCTGCTTCAGCCAAGTTCATCAACAGACTTGTGGCAGCATGCAACTATCATCCTATTCCACTCCTGCTTTTCACCAATAACCACCTCCTTTGGTTTTGTATGCTGGTTGTCTGCCCAGAACATGTCCACCACAGGCTGATAGTTTGAAAATCATGATCATTAACATTGAGAAAATCATGTCAGACAAGAAGATTCCTTGTCATGATCTGGGTTTGTCCCCATATTTCACATCCTCACTTCCTTACAAGTTTCTAGTCTCTCACTCCCTCAAACCTCATATTCTAGTTACAGTCCAACAGCTCCTAGTATTTAAAGGCCATGTAACTATCTAGTACCTTAGTTGAATCAACTCCATTTCATTCCCCTCTGTTTCTCTCCTTTACTTCAGTTCCTCTCAACAAACCTTATAGTCTCATCTTCAGCCCTTAGCAGAGGCCTGGACCCTTTACCATCTCGCAGACTGGTCCAACCCTCACAGTTTGATTCAACTTCCAAATATATTCTGCCATACCCACACTGTATCCATGCCGTCCTTACTATTCCATGTTGTTCCTGCCACTTCATCCCTTTCTTCAGCCTATACCTTGAGAAATCAAATTACCCCATACCCCTTAATTCCCTTGTGCAATTATGTCTGTTCCTGGCAATTTTGATGGCACCAACCAACAACAATCCCAGTTTGTTCCTCCTGGATGGGTGCCTAGCACAAAACATCCAAATCCACCTGCAGTCTCTTGAACAGACCTATACAGCATCTACCAGACTGTCAGTCAGCTTGAAGCCACACTTGGTACCATGCAACAGACTCAGGGGGCTACTCTTCAGTCTCTGAATGCCATCACTGCCCATCTGACTCAGCTGAAAGGCATTCCTAAGTTCAAGGAGACAAACATCTTTAATGGCAAGGCTTTGTTAGTTACCTAGTTCCTCCAAGACATCAGAAATGCAATCCAACTCTTATGCCATTTCTTAGCTTCTGATCATGACAAGTGCCTCTATTTTTCTACTTACCTTGGCTCCAGAGCACCAAAAGAATGGTACAACTCTATTGACCTAAACAACAAGGAACTCCTCAACAACTTTGGGAAGTTTACAGAGAGCTTCAAAAAGCATTTTGGAGACTTGAATATCATTGCCACTGCCCAGAACAAGTTTGATGAGCTGTATCAGACTGGATCTGCTGCCCAGTACATTGCCAGATTCAATGAATGGGTTGTTCACCTTGACCTCACCAATGCTTCCAAGGTTCACATGCTCTATCACCATCTTAAAGCGTCTATCAAAGATGCTATCTCCTATGTCCCCAAATCCACTTGCTCTACAAAATTCAAAGATTACTGTGAATTTATCACAGGAATTGATGATCATCTTTATGAATGTGAATTGGAGAAGAAGAAGGATAGAAAGCCCAAGGACACTAGAGTTGACTCACCTGAGTCTGATTCTATACCTTCATTCACATCCACAACTACCCCTTCTCTTTCTACTGATTCCACACTTCCTCTTGGTACTCCCATGGAAGTTGATGCCATGAAATCAAAGCACCACTCTTGAACTCCCTCACACCACCAAATCCTTTCAATGCCTTCAGCCATTTTATGACTTTATGACTTAACAACTTATGCCACCATCACGACCACATGACTTCTTTCTCTCACACCCACATTTGCCTCACACAGTTCCTCCTTCATCTTGACACACAAAGTTGGCATTGCATGTTTTGCCTCTGACCAACTTGTTGAGATTTCTGTTGGGCAGATGACAGAGACTTAGGTTCTATCATCAAGCTCCATTCCCCTCATCTTACAGTATATGTCTAGAGCTTTGGTCCTATTCACATTCTGAGCTATGTCACCTCAGAACCATGCATGTTGAAGGCCTTGGTCTCCCCAGTGCATCATTCTCTAGTTCTTGAAAGACCTCTTGAGTCTCCACATATGATTTCCAAGGTCTCAACACACCTCACTAGCTTGTCCAAAGCCAACCTCAACTATTCTCTACATTTCATTCCATGACTATCTCCACCAATTTCTCCATATCCCTTTTCTTTGACTCTATCCAACTTCATATTTAATTTTTTGGATTGGAACCTTTACCAGTAGTGATGTGGAAGCCAATAGTAACTTCCTGTTGTGAAATGGTATTTTGCATACTCAGACTCATTTCAATATTTTTCATATTCCTCTTACTTGTCTTATCCTCTAGTTTCAGCTACTATACAAATTCTAGTATTCCAACATGTTTCATACATATAATACAAAATTTACTATAAAAACTGTATCTACTTTTACCTATAGACAATCAATCAATTCCTTACTATTTTCCTAAAACCACCAATTTATGACAGGTTATGGGCCCCAGTTCAGCCTAAACCACTGCATCACTATCCTAATCTACCAACAACCAACCAACCAACCAACCAACCAACCAACTAACTGACCCCAAACAAATGACTGACTCCAAACAAATGACCAACTCCAAACAAACGACCAACTCCAAACAAATGACCAACTCCAAACGAACAACTGACTCTGAACAAGCGACCCAGACCAACCCTGAATGATATAACCATCTGAAATCAGACCATGATGGGAAACTCTGACAGGGATATTGTGAAGCTGAAGGGAGAAGAGAATTACAGGGCATGGGAATATAGGACTAGGGTGGCGGTGCAAGCTGCAAATTTATTAGAGATGTTGATGGGTGAAAATGAGAAGCCAAATGGGGACCAAGCAGCAAAATGGTGAGGAAGAGAGAGAGAGAGTCTAAACATAGACTCATAGAGGCAGAAGGTCGGTGCTATGCACTTGGATAAATGTAGAATATGAAATCCGAACTGTATCAGACAATGTTGTAGTAAGGACCAAGAACAAAAAAATGTGTTCAAAGCCATGGAATGATGGACACGAGGCCTGATCTGATCTCCTCAGTGATCAGATCAGTGATAACAATAATATAATGTCAAAATAGCAATTATAGGACTTATTGGATGACTCTAAAGCTCATAATTTGGTTCAGAAATGCTTAGGCTCTAGTCTCTGGCTCTGGCTCTAAGATGGGAGAGAAAGGAAAGAAGGTAATTATTCTGTCACAACTTTCGACAGCTGCCAATGAGACTGTCACCATAGCCCATGCACAGAGTACAAACAGCAGAATACAACAGCGATGAACCGAGGAAGGTAAGATAAAATATGTAAATTTGCCCGTGATAATAAAATGTTGACTTTGTGCCCTCATTTGGACTTTAATAGGCAGGTTACTATCAGGTGAGACCCACAGGCACTGCTAGGGAGAGGATCAAGCTCCCTCTTGTTGTGAGTCACCACTTCACAGACAAGGCATGCTCTATTTCGGGTAGGCTGGCTTCTCTCCATCTTCCATTGGGTGCTTTGTCGTATCATACAAGAATGAAGGGAGAATAATCAGGGAGTGGTCGTTTTGCATCAGAAGTGAGTTTTGTAAGTGTAATAGAGTCTGCAAATGAAAGACACATGGTCAGGAAAATTCAAATGAAGCTGTAAATGAAGTTATAAGTGATTTGAGAAAAGACCCTATGGTCCAAGAAGCCTGATATTGCTGAATCCTCCAAGAGTCCAAATGACTCTTCCACAACAGTGAAGGCCTGGAAGAGTAGGAGAGATGCAGCCACAGAGATGTTGGTGAAATGTCTGGAGGATGAAGTATTGACACATGCTAAGGAATTTGATGAAGATCCAGCAGGTCTTTGGGCTCATCTGACAGCAATATTCAGAGGGTTAGGAGTGGGAGTGGCTGTTAGGATGTGGAGGGAGTTCTTGAATGTGAAATATAGAGGAGAGGAGATGACGATAGTGATGGGACAGATCCGATCTCTGGCCAATTACCTCAAATGAATCTATAATGACCAATCTAGTGATACACAGATCGTTGCTGTCATGCTGAATTCCATTGTGGAATACCCTGGTTTTAGCAATCTTATTACGAATCTGGAGTCTTTGAAAGAAGAATTGGAGGTGGATGATGTTGAGCTTAGAATCATATGGAAGGCAAAGAATTTGAAGGATGATGGGCATCCAGAGTCCAAGGGAGTACTAATGATTGCAGAACATAAAGTTGTGGCCTTGGCAGCTAATTTAAAAGTTGTTCAATGTGAGAATCCAAAGTGCTGGTGCATAGGCCATATGATCAAGGAGTGTTTTAGAGAAGGAGGAAAGAAGGAGGGGCAGTACCCAGAGTGGTATCTCAGACTCAGAAGGAATGACAGCTCCACAACCCAGACTACACCGACTTTGAGTTTTGCTAATCACTATGCAATGTGAGTCCTTGTCTGCAGGGGAGTGTTGTGAAATGGTATTTTGCATACTCAGACTCATTTCAATATTTTTCATATTCCTCTTACTTGTCTTATCCTCTAGTTTCAGCTACTATACAAATTCTAGTATTCCAACATGTTTCATACATATAATACAAAATTTACTATAAAAACTGTATCTACTTTTACCTATGGACAATCAATCAATTCCTTACCATTTTCCTAAAACCACCAATTTACAACACTTCCATCAAGCATCCTTACTATTATTTGTTCTACTCCAATTCTCTTTGCTTTTCTGTGTCCTCACTCTCTCATTTTCACTTCCTTACAAGTTTCTAGTCTCTCACTCCCTCAAACCTCATACTTGTTTCACATTCTAGTTACAGTCCAACAGCTCCTAGTATTTAAAGACCATGTAACTATCTAGTACCTTAGTTGAATCAACTCCATTTTGTTCCCCTCTGTTTCTCTCCTTTACTTCAGTTCCTCTCAACAAACCTCATAGTCTTGTCTTCAGCCCTTAGCAGAGGCCCAGACTCTTTACCATCTTGCAGACCAGTCCAACCCTTACATTGTTATGTTTCTTTTACCTTTTGTTTATTCAATACCTATGCTTCTCTCTCAATCGGACACTTACACCTTTCCAGTCCCCTTCTTCATCTCATGCTGTAATACCATATTATTCATATGCCGACCATAGTGGACATTACACACACCATATTACTTATTTAGCCACTGTTACTGCTTATGTAGACCATACTTAGCAGTCATTGGATGTACTATTTAAGCGCTCAAGCTGAGATGATATCTCTCCAGCTTGACCTGGTTAATTCTACTTGTGTCATAGCCAACAATTGAAGGAACTCTGAACTTCAGTGTCCACTGAATGAACTTAAACTTGAACTTGGAACTACTTGCGGAAGGTGTAACCTTTTGTGAAGTGGTTAGTTGATGTTGCTGTGCAAGTAACATAACATACATTCCTCTCAATGGATGTGAAGGTCTTACTCTTGAGGCATGGCAGGAAGCTGCCAGCAATTTCATCAAGTTTCTCAAGTCAATCAAGACCCCTGAAAGTATCACTGAATTCTACACCAACTACTTCCAATTCTTCCTTTGCACAAAGAGTTTGTTTGGTGTATAGATTGTGTGCCCATTCAACAGTTTTCCTTACTCACTACAGGCCCTGGAGATTGGTTCTGAGTGACTCCAGAGAGATAGAAATCTGATAACAAACTTGTGTTGTAAGAGATAAAGAGTAACTTGCTACAGTGGGCTATTGGGGTCAGATGGCAAGTACAAGTCTGTTTTCTGGCATTGTAACTTTCTGGGCTAACAGACAATGAGAGCAAGCAGTGGAATGAACCAAATGAAACAATCTATTGAGATCTATCAGACCACAACTTTCCCATCCACTTGCACCAAAATTAGCAGAAGATGAACCCTTGTAGGCTCAGACTTGTAAAATCTTTAGTGCACTTGGCACTTTTCTAAGAGACACTTTACACTAAGGAGTCTAGGACACTTAGAATGTGGCCTATGTGTGTATCAGGTTGTGACACACTTAGAGTCTTAACAAAGGGTGTGCCTGCATTGAGCTCTTTGTAGAAGTAGGTCTAGAATCTTTTCCAGTACACTGTGTGCTGTAGTTGTCTTAAAGAGGTCTTGAACACTATAGGGTCAGACTATATTAGCTATTGAGTCTTTGTACAGGACTGTAGCTCTTGTGAAACCACATGACATGTTTTTTACTGCAAATTGAGATGGTGAAAAACCCACCTAAATACCCTCTACTTAGCAGTAGCAGGAATTATGCATTTGGTATTATGTCCTGGAATAGAATATTCTAAAAAGACCAACAACAAACAGACAAATAAAGGGTTGTATTTGCTATATACACAACATAATGTGATTAGCAAAAACCACATTCCCTTCTCAAACTTGTTTGCTGCACTTCCCTTCATTGACTGACAAACCACCAGTAACCTCTTCATGTTTTCACTTTGTACCTGCAAAGACCTTCTCTGACATATCAATCAGTTGACCCAACCAAATTCCAGCCTCATTGGTGCTTGCAAGGTCCTCAACATAACAGTTCAGGAGTGTATATGGCTCAGCAGAATACTTGTCAGTGGTCGACTTGGGTAATGCCTCCACTCGCTCGTATTCATCCTTCAATAAATAGCAAATCTCCATGGCGCAACCCATGGTAATGCTAAACTGTGTTGGGACCGAAGAGGAGTATTGAGTCTGAACATATTCGTTCCCTTGTAGAAACAGAATGCGATCAGTGAAATCGAATTCATCGACCGCAGGAAACAACCGGTAGAATGTGCGCATGCGGTTACTAATGACGTCTTTGTCGAAGACGTCGTCCGCTGGGTGCATGACAAAGAGGAAGTACATGAGGATCCAAAATAGGGACTCGAGGTCATGAAGGAAGTTGTATCGGACTGGAGACAGTGTGTTTGCAGTAGCATGTGAGCCCTTTTTGGCGAGATTGGCAACGAAGTTTTCACGCTCGTAGCGCCTTTTCTTCGCTGGCCGGGGACCGAAGAGGTACTTGCTGGTCTCTATTTCCAAGGCCATGAAGAACGGTGTTCCCTAGCCAAGCCAATCAGTCGATGAATAACTAGAAATTGAAGTCATACGCACTGTTTTAACATCCTGCGGAGACTGAGAACTCTCACCGACCTTCTTGGCGTACTCGAGATCCGTAATTTTGCATCTTAGCTCTCCATCGACTTCGGAAACCAACAAATTACCAGTGCTGATGTCTCTGTGAACCATCCCAGCAGAAAACATAATCGATAGCCCTGAACAAGCATGAGAAGAAGCGTGTTTCACAACGATTGGGACTCACCTGTGCTGGCTTGGCCAATACACAATAGTATTGTTCGTAGCTCACGGATATCTTCAAGCGGTTTCCCAGCATCTTCCATCAAGATACGATGATGAGCTTTGTTGCCGTAGTGCTCTCGAGCAAGCCTGAGCATCTCTCGCGTCTGAGCTCTATGCCCAGAGAGGACACTACCCTTTGGCGTCGACATCTGGGAGCCGCTTACATGTGATGGAGGACGCTTGTAGTCCGACATGGAGAGCTTCAGGCAGAACTGCTGCTTAGTACTAGGCAAAACGTTCCCACGAAGAAAGTTGGTGGAGTTGTCGTCGGAATCGCACGACTCGGTCATCGAAGGAACCTTTACGATTTCGCAATGTTCAATGGTGACGAAGTACTTCTCAAAGTCGGCAGGGTCGAGACCTTCGACAATGTGGACCTTGTTGATATTGTCTTTGATATCCTGTTGAATCTCGAGCTCCGTTTTCGCCCCTTCGGGAAGCCACAAGTCCTTTAGGACCAACGTAGGGCCAACCAATACCCCGTTCTCGACGCGTTGGACCCTAAACACACGATTGGCGCGGCCCAACAGAAACTTGGCTTTGTAGACGCTGATAGGTTCCACGGTTTCATATTCGTACCCGTTAACTTTAAACCGATATCGCGTCTCGGGTTTGCCATTACGGCCTAGCGGCTCTTGGACTCTCCGAACTGTGGGATCAAAACCGAGCTCTGCGTTGCAGCTCGCGGATCCAAGGGCCATAACGAAATAAATTACATCTTTGATGTTCTATGGAAAACTCATATTAGAGAGAGTTCGCTACGAACGATAATCATTCCTACCTTTTGCAAGTCGAGCTTTTCCGTTACAAAGATATGAGATCTTGAGAAGAACCAGAATCTTGTATCGGTGTGCTCTATAGTCAAACCATACGAAAATCGACGAGTAGGATCTGATCCCATAAGATGGTTAACGTTGCCGACAAGTTTCGAGACGTTCTGTATAGTATCAACTTGAATGAGTAACATATCAAACGAAGAATATAGAATCACTCACATCATTGCGGACTTTGTCGTTCACGAGTTTCTTGAATTCGCCTGTCACCACAATGTCGCATTCATGGTTTGCCTTCCCTGCCTCGCCTCCAACAGCTGTGGTTTTAAGAAGCAACGCATTGATATCAGCCTTGTAGCCTCCATTATCACCCTCAGACTTGGAAGCTTTCGTAGGTGTGCTGCAGAACGTGATGAGCGGAGATTTACCAGTCACTTCCTCGGTACGCTCGAGGACCTTGTTGAATTTCCCAGCTAGCGGTTTGTAAAGCGTGTCCTCGTCTGTTGGGGTTTGACCCGTAGAATTCCCCTGTTCCTGTTCTTCCTGCACAGCGTCGAGAGCTGGCGTCCCTTGGCCTTTACCAGCCTGCCCAACTCCGCTCTGCGCACCCTTACCCTTCCGCTTCAACTTTTCAAATTCCAACCCAGTCCACCCTTTATCTGACAGCTCCTGATCCTCCTCGAGTGCATCATATACTTCGGCGAGCTTTGTGTCCTCTACGTGTGGCAGTACGGCGGCCTTGAACCACTGAAATGATACCTCTGGAATACTGGGATCAAGGTCTTGGATGATCTGCTTCCTCGCTTTCTGATGACTGATACTTGCAACTTCTGATTCAACTGCCGGTGAGCTAGACATCGTGGATGAAAATCAGAGGATGAACTGATTTCATGATAAAGTACATACCATGATATTCAAGCGCAGCAAGCCGCAGCAACGTGTAGGAATTGGATAAAGAGAGAAAGGACAATAATCGTGGACGAGTCAAGGTGAATTGCCGCATTAAGGCATCAACTTTTTCAACGTGCGCGATTGTCGACTTGTTCATGTCCCGAAATCTCCGTGCTGATGCCTTCCCTTCTTCCCTCAGTACCCAGTCTTTGCCCATCGAGTTCGAATTTCTGTTATCTCTTTCGTGCAGAAAGGTGTATCTAAGAATTCTTACCTGAATAGGCCGTGCGAGGACGCTGTGCAATTTGGCACTCAAGTAATTGACTCATAATCTGGCATTGTTCTCGCGATCGTGTAGAAAATTTCCAGGGGTGCTTACCCGTCTTATATAGTACAATGTTCGCTCAGATACCAAACAACATCCAACTCCGGTGTATCTTGATGCTCGATTTGGGTATATATACATAGTCATAAAATCATAAAATGCGTCCGATACATTCCCTTTGAGACTTCAAACTTCCTCAACGTCCACCAGCGCAGCACTCTGTTCTGTGTTCCTGGGTGGCTTCGCACCCTCTTGCACCTGATTTGAAGGCCCTTCAATTACTGGTTGCTGAGCCTGCGGTGGGAACCATGCGTTCAAACATCTCGTCCTTTTCAAGTTTTCCACGTCGATGTGTATGATATCCCGGATGTACATGTCGAGTTCCAGGTCATTGTCGTCGTAGCCTATCGTGTTGGATAAGTTACAGGCGTAAATAAGACAGAAAAGATGGAACTTACCAAAAGGTTGTTCAATTTCTTCCCCAGCAGCGAGGAATCCGAGGTAGATGAACGAGGCGATGGATACGCCTGGAATGGTGTACCACCCAAACTCATTGACGAGTTGGAATGGAAGGAAGAAGAGGTATAGCCAAACTGTGTGTCGAATATGCACTGCGTACACGCTGTCAAGCAAAAACGTCAGTCGTCATGTTCACAAAACATCACAAGCAACCTACAAAGGCAATGGCGTCGTCAAAATCTTCTCGAGTGTGCTCAAGGAGTCTTCCATAGCCGCAATAGAACCAATCAACGAGCCCAAGCTCGTCCCTGGGACATTGCCTCGTTCTTCGAGAACACTACACCACTCAGACAGGCAGCGTAGAATTTCAAGCGGTAGGTTTTCCTTTGGCTGAAGACGATGCTTGCCTCCTCCGACTCCGGCGTGTTTAACGCCGTGACCGATATATTTGCCAGTGCCAGTTTCTCCGCCTGCACCAGGGCGTCGCCGAAGCAATTTTCCCGCAGAGTTGAACATGCCAGCGAACGGGATGAGGTTGCCGGACACCCGACCGAATACTGTACGGATGTTTTTCGAAGGGGTCTGTGATGGTGCTAAGTCGTGGCTGAGGGACGAAGCTGACGAGGATCGACGTCGAAGAAATGTCCCGTACGTGTTTATCGGGGGTATGACAGGGTCTGAGTCGGTGGAGTTGGAAGGGGCGGGAGTTCCCGGATTTGACGCTATTCGGTGCGCAAGTCGGTTAGGTGGTGGTGAAGCAAGGGCGGTAGTTGTCACGCGGGCTTGCTTGGTGTGTGTATGAGCATGTAGAGGTCTGACGAGGTCGTACAAGTCTTCAAAGTAGATTCCAACTTCACCTAGAGCAGCGTAAGACGACGAGGCCGATTTCATGAGAAATGATCGAGCGTACCTCGCAGATGATGCTTCAGCGAAACAGCAAAGCCTTCTACCAGGTCCAGCGCCATTCTCTTCTCTGCCATTACCTTTGCCAACTCTTCCGTGCTAGGATGCTCATTTTCGGACTTTGCTTTCAGTCTCGGCGGTACGTGAAACCAGATGAGCCTTCCCATCGTTCTCGCATTCCGAATGACATCAGACCAAGCGGTCCGACCCATCCAGTATCTGTCATATCTAAGACTTTTGTCGGTATCTTTGATAAAGTTGCAAAGATTGCACACGACTCACCCACTCATTGCCCGATATGAAATCACGAAACCGATTACTACTCCGAGCACTGTCAACATCACACTTGGAATCGCCAGTTCATCCAAGTGCTCGTGTATCCTGAGAAATACAATTATTGCTGCGAAAACCGTGTGCAGAAGAACAGCAGGCCATATTCGCCAGATGACGGATCCACGGCCAAAGGTATAGGTGAGAAGGGTGAAGCCAGGTTCGGCGGTGAAGGACGGCGGTTTGACGGCTGGAAGAAGAGTATGATGACCGGTGAAGGACCTTTTAGCTTTCAGTGGCATCGTCAGTAGAGAGCGTAGAGAAGAAAGAGTGACGGGACAACCGAACTAGAAATGGGGGTAGGTGCTGGCACCAATGGTTGACATTTGCCCTTGTAGGCGCCCACCTGTCATAATCATTGACTCCGAGATACTGTAAGCCGGAGCCTGCGGAGGACAAGTTCTGCGTGAATGGCAGATGAGACGCGCACCTGACAAGGTCGACGCGTCTTGCTTTCATGCACCCAACATCTGCCACGTCACTCCGCCTTCACTCGAAGATTTTCGACCCCTCCCACCACTCCCTTGTGTATTTGGGCATTCCAGTTGGTCCTGATCTCGGATATTCACATACTCGGTTGGCCTGGGCCCCATTCGGGGTTCCTGCGGTGGGTTTTGGGTCCTTTCGTCCTCCTAGGTAGGTTTCCATCCGCCACCGCTCTCCCAGGCCAGCCTCCGGCACACACTGTTTCAGATGAAGATTGTCCTTATTGATAACCTTTACCTAGGACAATCTTCATAGCTTTATCATCCGCTCATCGTGAATCGAGTAGAACTTATCAGGACCACCGTCATCTTGTAGCTTGCTGTAATTGAAGTACCTCAGAGTCTTCAAGATTCATATGCTCTTGGACCGATTTTTCCGCTGATATTTGTTGCTAGTTATTTCACCGTCGCCATTCCTTAATTCTCCGCTGGCTTCTCCCCGAGATAACAGTAATATATGATCAAGAGTCAGGGAACAAAGGTTCTTCAATTGCGGTTTTTCGGACAAGCTGATGCCAATCATAGGGTACGCGGCCATTAGATCAAATGAACACAGGGGTATTAATGCTCGCAGCCTGATTCATCTGTCAGGCTGTTTAACCGGCCTTCGATAAGGTTAGACAATGCCTAGGAATTCTTGCATCAACCCAGAGGTACGTTGCATTGATGTTCTATTCAGAGGATTTAGTTCACTATGTACATCCCGGATAAATAGCAACCGAATCCCATCCATGAAGTCCAAACTGGCACCACGAAATCAGAACGAAACAATCTAGAAATCACCTCATTGTAGACGCAGTGTAGCACGGGAGCCGGGCCCAGGTGCCGTTTCCTTCCTGCCCCTTATAATGAATCGCTTTTTCAGACCAATTCGATCCAAACCCATCATGGGCAGTACCCACCTCCTGGCCCTCACATCCCTTATCACCTCTGCTGTTGAAGACCTCATTTCGTCTCAGCACCCAATTCCTCCGCTCAACTCGGTCGACCCAACACCCTTCGACGCGACTGGTCCTGAATTATTGTCCTCGAACGTCACTCGAGCGATTGCAACCATAGAAGCTGCGTGCACGCAGCTCATATGTACCGTATCCAATCCCGGGAGCGTCTTGTTGACCAAGTCGCTTGCTCACGAAGAGTCTGCGTGTCTCTCGCTTGTCGTTGAAACAAAAGTTGCGGACTTCCTGGTCGATAAACCTGAAGGAGTGAATGTAGAAGAATTGGCAAAGAACACTGGTATCAAAGATGCGGGAAAGTTAGGGAGGATCATGAGACTGTTGGCGACGAGGCACGTTTTTCGCGAAGGTGAGTCTGCAGGGCATCTTCATTTGGCCTTGAGACTGATGATGCCCGTGGTGGATAGTCAAACCGGGAGTATTTGCGAACAACAGGTTGAGTGCAAAACTCGTTTCTAATAATCCGACATCTGATATTGTGTCATTGCTGTATGTTGACTCTTCATGGACAAATAAACTTCCACTGACATCTGTTAGGACCGGTGAATCTCTACTTGCGTCAGCACATCTTGGCGAGACCCTCGCCACCACCTACGAAGGACCAGAAATACCATTTGAGCGTGCTACAGGCCACGCGTTCTTTGACTACTACAAAACGGTGCATTAGCTCATATCGTTTATAACCCAGACTGCTAAACTTAGTGCTTGTTTCAGGAAAAAGGAAAGAAACAAGGTGCACGCTTCCCTCGAGCAATGATTGGCTGGGGAGATATCACTGGGAAGGGATTCTTACAGAAAGGTATGTTATTCTGCTTTCCCGTGGTCGGTCGGTGTTGCCTCAAACCGTGATAGTTTACCCGTGGACTTCTTTGCCGCTGGATACGACTGTCTGCGACATTGGAGGCGGAAACGGCCATGTGACAATGGGTCTGATGCGCGCGCATCCGCACCTTAAAGTCGTTCTGCAAGACCAACCCCAGGTCATTGAGCAGGCCAAATCGTTTTGGAAAGAACATCATCCTGAGGCGTTAGAGGCGCAGAGGATAGAATATGTTCCATTCGACTTCTTCAAAGATGCAGCGGCTGAAGGGTGTGATGTGTACTACGTGCGTACATCCTCGTTCTTTTCCATGCCACGTATCTAACACTATGGACATCTAGATTCGTTCTGTCCTGTGCGTTATTCCTAGTTTCTCCGTTTAGTGTCTATCTGACTCACCACCGCAGACGTGACTGGCCCGACGAAGAATCACTGCGTATCCTCGAAAATGTTCGCAAAGCCATGTCTCCAAACAGCCGTTTGATCATCCACGATACCGTGCTCCGTCCGTCGACAAGTGGTTCAGCTCCCTCTCCATTGCTATCCAATTGGGGAGCAGCAAAGGCACGAACATACGAGATGGACTTGATCATGATGAACCTGCTGGGCGCTAAAGCAAGAACACTTGATGAATTCAAGGCGCTGTGGTGAGTGAATTGGTCAAGCATTGGTAGTCGTGATCTTGACTGAAACTGACTCGACACGATCGCAGTGAAAAGGCGAATTTGAAATATGAAAGAATGTACGAAGCAGGCGAAACGGATTTGGTAGAATTCATTCTGGTTTGACAGGCTGTAATCTGTTGCTTGCCGTGTTGTAACTCCTTTCATTCAGTAAACGTCGCGTTTCACCCGCTTGGTCCGGTGTCCAAATGTGTCTGTTCCGCCTTGATTCTGGCTGGCTATTACTAACTCCCGACGCGTGTTCAATAGACTCATGCAATGTAAATCCGACAATAGGGAGGAAGACTCTTACACTATCCCGTTGCCACCCATCCTTCAACGAAGAACAAATCCAAGCAGACTGCGAGCCTAGCTTCGTCAACAACGCTCTCCGGTCTGACTGATACTCGTGCTGGATTGTGACTTTGGCTTGCAAGACCTGTTTCCCGCCCTGTTGTGCGGGGTATATTCTGTTCAGATTGCCATGAGGACCTCCATACTTGCTCTGATTATGGAGTTACGGCAAATACATTTTAGGCTCGTCAACGGCACTGCACTAGTCCTTTTCCATTCTTAATCTTTGCTCCCAACCATCATCGCCATCTCTATGCCTCCGTTCTCCTTTATCGCCTCTGCCATTCTCTCCCTTTTGATGTGGCCGTTCAACGCCGACCTTGAAGTCGATAGGAACAAATTGTTCATCGATACCGAAAGCTGTCAAGATTGGCGACAGTATGCTTCAATATCATGTCCCACTGTTCGCTGATGCTGACTCGAGAAACCAGGTGTATGGCTCAGCTCTCGGGTGTAGAGATTACAGTATGCGTCGTGCTCTCATTCTTGTGTGGTGAGTCTCTCGCAGTAACGTCGAGCTGAACCTCACTAACGCCACTGCCTCTCACAGTAACTCAGTTCGTTACCTTCCTTTTTGTTTGGAAATATCGCCAAAGGACGCCTCCTATTTTCTCCAACGGGTTGGTACCTTCTGCGTGGGTACCGTCTGACCTTGAGTCCGAGGCGCTGAGTCATGAGAAGGACTCGGTGTTCCATTCTCCGAGTCGTACGTAGCCCTCAACCTTCCTTCTTAATGAAACTCAGCTCATCATCGCTCGGCTTAGGATCTGCCTAGGTCATTCTCTTCACCGCTTCGTGTGCTTCCTTCTCGAATGTCCTCGGCTTCAGAACCCCTATGCTATAACTCTTTCTACTACTTCCGACGAACGAATGCGAATCGTACACACTACTCTCGGTTCAGCATGTCTATACTACGTGTTACATCACATGAAAACTAGTCCACATAGTACACGATTTTGTGTATCCTTGCGAATCTTCCAAAAAGTATTGCAAATTAGGTGAGTGTAGGGAAATCGAGTCTTCAATGGATGCATATCCGACAAGCGAGAATTTCGGGGCATCAAGTCAACAATCCCACACGTCGAAAGAATTTTGGGAGAAGTTGGTGTTGGTACCTTAATTAGCCATTCCATCTTGGCTCGATCTGATACACGAGCACTCCATGAGGCTTGTTGAAGAAGTTCTACACCCCGAGAACAATGGCAGATAATGAGTCAGTAGTACTTGAGTGCCAAATTGCACAGCGTCCTCGCACCGTCTATTCAGGTAGGAATTCTCAGATACACCTTTCTGCACGAAAGAGGTAACAGAAATTCGAACTCGATGGGCAAAGACTGGGTACTGAGGGAAGAAGGGAAGGCATCAGCACGGAGATTTCGGGACATGAACAAGTCGACAATCGCGCACGTTGAAAAAGTTGATGCCTTAATGCGGCAATTCACCTTGACTCGTCCACGATTATTGTTCTTTCTCTCTCTATCCAATTCCTACACGTTGCTGCGGCTTGCTGGGCTTAAATATCATGGTATGTACTTTATCGTGAAATCAGTTCATCCTCTGATTTTCATCCACGATGTCTAGCTCACCGGCAGTTGAATCAGAAGTTGCAAGTATCAGTCATCAGAAAGCAAGGAAGCAGAACATCCAAGACCTTGGTCCCAGCGTTCCAGAGGTATCATTTCAGTGGTTCAAGGCCGCCGTACTGCCACACGTAGAGGACACAAAGCTCGCCGAAGTATATGATGCACTCGAGGAGGATCAGGAGCTGTCAGATGAAGGGTGGACTGGGTTGGAATTTGAAAAGTTGAAGCGGAAGGGTAAGGGTGCGCAGAGCGGAGTTGGGCAGGCTGGTAAAGGCCAAGGGACGCCAGCTCTCGACGCTGTGCAGGAAGAACAGGAACAGGGGAATTCTACGGGTCAAACCCCAACAGACGAGGACACGCTTTACAAACCGCTAGCTGGAAAATTCAACAAGGTCCTCGAGCGTACCGAGGAAGTGACTGGTAAATCTCCGCTCATCACGTTCTGCAGCACACCTACGAAAGCTTCCAAGTCTGAGGGTGATAATGGAGGCTACAAGGCTGATATCAATGCGTTGCTTCTTAAAACCACAGCTGTTGGAGGCGAGGCAGGGAAGGCAAACCATGAATGCGACATTGTGGTGACAGGCGAATTCAAGAAACTCGTGAACGACAAAGTCCGCAATGATGTGAGTGATTCTATATTCTTCGTTTGATATGTTACTCATTCAAGTTGATACTATACAGAACGTCTCGAAACTTGTCGGCAACGTTAACCATCTTATGGGATCAGATCCTACTCGTCGATTTTCGTATGGTTTGACTATAGAGCACACCGATACAAGATTCTGGTTCTTCTCAAGATCTCATATCTTTGTAACGGAAAAGCTCGACTTGCAAAAGGTAGGAATGATTATCGTTCGTAGCGAACTCTCTCTAATATGAGTTTTCCATAGAACATCAAAGATGTAATTTATTTCGTTATGGCCCTTGGATCCGCGAGCTGCAACGCAGAGCTCGGCTTTGATCCCACAGTTCGGAGAGTCCAAGAGCCGCTAGGCCGTTATGGCAAGCCCGAAACGCGATATCGGTTCAAGGTTAGCGGATACGAATATGAAACCGTGGAACCTATCAGCGTCTACAAAGCCAAGTTTCTGTTGGGCCGCGCCAATCGTGTGTTCAAGGTCCAACGCGTCGAAAACGGGGTACTGGTCGGCCCTACATTGGTCCTAAAGGACTTGTGGCTTCCCGAAGGGGCGAAAACGGAGCTCGAGATCCAACAGGATATCAAGAACAACATCAACAAGGTCCACATTGTCGAAGGTCTCGACCCTGCCGACTTTGAGAAGTACTTCGTCACCATTGAACATTGCGAAATCGTAAAGGTTCCTTCGATGACCGAGTCATGCGACTCCGACGACAACTCCACGAACTTTCTTCGAGGGAATGTCTTGCCTAGCGCTAAGAAGCATTTCTGCCTGAAGCTCTCCATGTCGGACTACAAGCGTCCTCCATCACATGTAAGCGGCTCCCAGATGTCGACGCCAAAGGGTAGTGTCCTCTCTGGGCATAGAGCTCAGACGCGAGAGATGCTCAGGCTTGCTCGAGAGCACTACGGCAACAAAGCTCATCATCGTATCTTGATGGAAGATGCTGGGAAACCGCTTGAAGATATCCGTGAGCTGCGAACAATACTGTTGTGTATTGGACAAGCCAGCACAGGCGAGTTCCATTTTTTGTGACACACGCATCTTCTCATTGTTGATCAGGGCTATCAATTATGTTTTCTGCTGGTATGGTCCACAGAGACATTAGCACTGGTAATTTGTTGGTTTCCGAGGTCGATGGAGAGCTAAGATGCAAAATCACCGACCTCGAGTACGCCAAGAAGGTCGGTGAGAGTTCTCGGTCTCCGCAGGATGTTAAAACAGTACGTATGACTTCAACTTCGAGTTACTTATGGACTGATGGGCTTGACTAGGGAACACCCTTC
The DNA here is from genome assembly GCA_001466705.2 of Moniliophthora roreri. Taxonomy (NCBI): domain Eukaryota; kingdom Fungi; phylum Basidiomycota; class Agaricomycetes; order Agaricales; family Marasmiaceae; genus Moniliophthora; species Moniliophthora roreri. The sequence goes on from LATX02000248.1 coordinate 93,825, forward strand.
TTCATGGCTTTGGAAATAGAGGCCGGAAATTATCTTTTCTCCTCTCAAAAGGAGACGTTTCCTGAGTCCGAAATCCTACTCGACCCTAGCAATTTACTCAGATCCGTCCTAGCAAACGAAAGCACTCGCGATAAAACAGACACACCATCTCTCGTCCGATATAACTACCTTCACGATCTCGAGTCCCTATTTTGGATCCTCATGTACTTCCTCTTCATCATGCACCCAGAGGACGACGAGCTCGATGAGGCAATCATTTCTCACCGCATGCGCAAATTCAGGAAGCTGTTTCCTTCATCCCTTGGTTTCGAGGATTTCCCTTACAACGGTGCTCGCATCGAGTTTCTGAGGGGCAACGCAGGTGTTCAGTTGGAGTTTGCATCTTCCGTCCCAGAGCGATTCCGCGTCACCCTACAATTTGCCACCTTTATTGCCAAATTCTTGAAGAAAGAATACGAGCGAGTAGAGGCATCGTCCCAGCTAACTACCGACAAATACTCCTCTGAACCATATAAACTCCTCCACTCCTATCTCGATGTCCTTGCAAGCGCGAAGGAGGGAGTTTGGCTGGGTAAGGTGGTCGAAATTCCGGAGAAACTTGTCGGAGGTACAAATGGGAGTGAGCAATCCACGGCTAATGCAAAGCGAAAAGCCGAAGAGCTTTTGTCCATCAAAGAAGGGAAGCGCAGTAGACAAGGCTGACAAGTTATGCGATTTCGTTGATCAATCCTCGTGTATATAGCAAATGTGCCATCTCGTATGTATCTATGTTTATACTATTACATTACACAGAATAGTCCCCGTACATGGTTTTCTGTATCCTTGGAAATCGTTCTAGATTGCAAGTTTGTTGCAGGAATGGGTAACGCCAGGATTCCGGGCCCAAGCAGTTTAGTGCTAGCAGGCGCAGTTATGCAACGCTGACAGAGCACCAAGGGTGTCTAAGCCTCTCGGTCAGACTCATGAGGTAGAGGGTGGTAGTCAATGACCGTTCTCCGTCAGATTGACGTTGACCGGTCAAGCTTCAAGCCGGTCAAGAGTTGCAGCTTATCGTGGTCGCGGAACTTGGACTCGTCCACGACTATTGTTCACTCTTTCTCTGTCCAATTCCAACACGTTACTGTGGCTCGCTGGGTTTAAATATCATAGTCTGTACTTTATTGCTGAAATCCAGTTTATTCTCTAATTTTCGTCCACGATGTCTAGCTCACCAGAAATTCCTACGCCGCCGCCTCAGCAGACGACCCACACCAGTACGCACACGGAGAAGGAAAGCCCTCGAGTTGCACGTATCAGTCATCAGAAAGCGAGGGAGCAGGTCATTCAAGACCTTGGTCCCAGTATTCCAGAGGTATCATTTCAGTGGTTCAAGGCCGCTGTGCTGCCAGACGTAGAGGACACAAAGCTCGCCGAAGTATATGATGCACTCAAGAAGGATCAGGAGCTGTCAGATGAAGGGTGGACTGGGTTAGAATTTGAAAAGTTGAAGCGGAAGGGTGAGGGTGCGAAGAGCGGGGTTGGGCAGGCTGATAAAGGGCAGGGGACGCCAGCTCTCGACGCTGTGCAAGAAGAGCAGGCACAGGCGAAGTCTACAGCTCAGACCCCAACAGACGATTGCACGTTTTACAAACCGCTGACTGGGAAGTTCAACAAGGTTCTCGAGCGCACCAAGGAGGTTACTGGCAAATCTCCGCTCATCACGTTCTGCAGCACACCTACGAAAGTTTCCAAATCTGAGGGTGATAATGAAGGTTACAAGGCCGATATTAATGCGTTGCTTCTTACAACCATGGTTGTTGGAGACGAGGCAGGGAAAGCAAACCATGAATGCGACATTGTGGTGATAGGCGAACTCAAAAAACTCGTGAACGACAAAGTCCGTAATGATGTGAGTGATTCTACATTCTTCTTTTGGTATGTTATTCATTCAACTATACAGAACGTCTCCATGCTCGTCGACAAAGTTAACCATCTCATGGGATCCGATCCTACTCGTCGATTTGCGTACGGCTTGACTATAGAACACACCGATACAAGATTCTGGTTCTTCTCAAGATCTCATATCTTTGTAACGGAAAAGCTCGACTTGCAAAAGGTAGGAATGATTATCGTCCGTAACTCTCTCTCTAATATGAACTTTTCCATAGAACATCAAAGATGTAATCTATTTTGTTATGGCCCTTGGATCCGCGACCTGCAATGCAGAGCTAGGCTTTGATCCCACAGTTCGGAGAGTTCAGGAGTCGCTAGGCCGTAATGGCAAGCCCGAAACGCGATACCGGTTCAAAGTTAATGGATACGAATACGAAACCGTTGAACCTATCAGCGTCTACAAAGCCAAGTTTCTGTTGGGCCGCGCCAATCGTGTGTTTAGGGTCCGTCGCGTCGAGAACGGGGTACTGGTCGGCCCTACGTTGGTCCTAAAGGACTTGTGGCCTCCCGAAGGGGCGAAAACGGAGGTCGAGGTCCAACAGGATATCAAAGACAATATCAACAAGGTCCACATTGTCGAAGGTCTCGACCCTGCCGACTTTGAGAAGTACTTCGTCACCATTGAACATTGCGAAATCGTAAAGGTTCCTTCGATGACCGAGTCGTGCAACTCCGACGACAACTCCACGAACTTTCTTCGAGGGAACGTCTTGCCTAGCGCTAAGAAGCATTTCTGCCTGAAGTTCTCCACATCGGACTACAAGCGTCCTCCATCGCACGTAAGCGGCTCCCAGATGTCGACGCCAAAGAGTAGTGTCCTCTCTGGACACAGAGCTCAGACGCGAGAGATGCTCAGGCTTGCTCGAGAGCACTACGGCAACAAAGCCCATCATCGTATTTTGATGGAAGATGCTGGGAAACCGCTTGAAGATATCCGTGAGCTGCGAACAATACTGTTGTGTATTGGACAAGCCAGCACAGGTGAGTTCCAATCATTGTGAAACACGCGTCTTCTCATTGTTGATCAGGGCTATCGATTATGTTTTCTGCTGGGATGGTTCACAGAGACATCAGCACCGGTAATCTGCTGGTTTCCGAAGTCGATGGAGAGCTAAGATGCAAAATTACTGATCTCGAGTACGCCAAGAAGGTCGGTGAGAGTTCTCGGTCTCCGCAGGATGTTAAAACAGTGCGTATGACTTCAACTTCCAGTTACTTATCGACTGATGGGCTTGACTAGGGAACACCCCTCTTCATGGCCTTAGAGATCGACACCGGATATTACCACTTCAAGCCGCAATTCCCTTCGAATGAAAACCAGATTGACGTTACTGTTGAGGATGCAATCGAGTCCGTGTTTGCCGATCTTGACCTTAAACGTCGTCCCCTTGAAAACATCGTTGCTGTGGACCACGTCCAATTCAACTTCCTCCACGATGTTGAATCCTTGCTCTGGATTCTGATGTACTTCCTTCTCTTCATGCACCCAGAAGATGACCAAATCACGAAAGATGACGCTGACAGGCGTTTATACAAATTCGAGGGGTTATTCGTTAATTCTGGCATGACTACCGCTCGTCACATGTTTCTCCACGGAAACGCAAAGGTCGAAATGGAGATTGTCGAAACTGTTCCCGAACCATTCAAGATTCTCCTCGCATGTGTTATGTTCCTCGCCAAGCTGTTAAGGGGAGAATACGTTCGAGTCGAAGCTCTACCCGATTCCGCCTGTGACCCAAACTCCGCACAGCTATATACAAGGTTGCGGGCCTTTGTGGATCGGGTACTCATGAGTGAGAAAGCGGGTCGCCTTGGACGAATGGTAGAGCTTACCGCAAGGAACTCTGTGGTTCTGCAAGCCGATCAGGAGACTGTTCGTGCGCAGAGTTCCATTGGTGAGAAGCGAAGAGGCGAAGCAGTCACTGATGGCTTGTCTACGAAGGAAAGGCGGCCCAAGCGCAGTAGACAGGGTTGAGAAGAAAATGCAGTTTTCACTGTCCGATTTCTGTCGTAAAAGAATGTTTATATATCGAGATCTCTACCATCAAAATATACTTGCATTAGATGTTTTCTGACGCCCGAACCGACGTTGCTGATTGGCTGAGTTGATTTGAGAAGTTGGAAGAACGATCTGATACACGAGCACTATAAGACTTGTTGAGAAATTTCTACACCCCGGGAAACAGTACTTGAGTGCAAAATTGCGTGGCGACGCCGTACTAGATCTTCAGGTAAAAATGTCCGGATACACCTCTCTGCACGAAAAAGACAACGGAGAAATCTGAACTTGACTGAGCACCGAGCGCGAGCATCAGCGCGGAGATTTCGGGACATGAACAAGTCGATACTCGGCGGTCGCGCATGTTGTGCCTTATGCGGCAATTCCACCTTGACTCGTCCACGACCATTGTTCTTTCTCTCTGTCAAATTCCTACACGTTGCTGTGGCTCGCTGGGCTTAAATATCATGGTGTGTACTTTATCGTAGAATCAGTTCATCCTCTGATTTTCGTCCACGATGTCTAGCTCACCGGCAGTTGAATCAGAAGTTGCACGTATCAGTCATCAGGAAGCGAGGGACCAAGTACTTGGTCCCAGTTTTCCCGAGGTATCATTTCAGTGGTTCAAAATCGCTGTGCTACCAGACGTAGAGGACACAAAGCTCGCCGAAGTATACGATACACTCAAAAATGATCAGGAGCTGTCGGATGAAGGGTGGACTGGGTTGGAATTTGAGAAGTTGAAGCGGAAGGGTTACGGTAAGGGTACGCAGAGCGGTGTTGGTCACCCTGGTAAAAAGCAGAGCAGGCCAGCTCTCAACGCTGTACAGGAAGAGCAGGCACAGGGGAATTCTACGGGTCAAACCCCGACAGACGAGGACACGTTCTACAAACCGCTGGCTGGGAAATTCAACAAGGTCCTCGAGCGTACCGAGGAAGTGACTGGTAAATCTCCGCTCATCACGTTCTGCAGCACACCTACGAAAGCTTCCAAGTCTGAGGGCGATCATGGAGGCTACAAGGCTGATATTAATGCGCTGCTTCTGAAAACCACAGCTGTTGGAGACGAGGCAGGGAAGGCAAACCATGAATGCGACATTGTGATGACAGGCGAATTCAAAAAACTCGTGAACGACAAAGTCCGTAATGATGTGAGTGATTCTATATTTTTCTTTTGGTATGTTACTCATTCAACTATACAGAACGCCTCGAAGCTTGTCGGCAATGTTAACCACCTTATGGGGTCTGATCCTACTCGTCGATTTGCGTATGGTTTGACCATCGAGCACACCGATACAAGGCTCTGGTTCTTCTCAAGGTCTCATGTCTTTGTAACGGAAAAGCTCGACTTGCAAAAAGTAAGAATGATTGTTGTTCGTAATGAATTCTCTCTAATATGGAATTTCCTATAGAACATAAAAGACATAATCTATTTCGTTATGGCCCTTGGATCCGCGAGCTACAATGCAGAGCTCGGTTTTGATCACACAGTTCGGAGAGTCCAAGGACCGCCACGCCATGATGGCAAGCCTGAAACGCGATATCGGTTCAAGGTTAACGGGTACGAATACGAAACCGTGGAACCTATCAGTATCTACAAAGCCAAGTTTCTGTTGGGTCGCGCCAATCGTGTGTTCAAGGTCCAACACATCGAGAACGGGGTGTTGGTCGGCCCTACGTTGGTCCTGAAGGACTTGTGGCTTCCCGAGGGGGCGAAAACGGAGCTCGAGATTCAACAGGGTATCAAAGACAACATCAACAAGGTTCACATTGTCGAGGGTCTCGACCCTGCCGATTTCGAGAAGCACTTCGTGGCCATCAAGCATTGTGAAATCGTGAAGGCTCCTTCGATGACCAAAGCGCTCGAGTTTGTTGAGGACAACTCCACGAACTTTCTTAGAGGGAAGGTCTTGCCCGGTGAGAAGAACTTCTGCCTCAAGCTCTCCACCTCCGACTACGAGCGTCCTCCGTTACACGTGAGCGGCCCCCAGATATCGACACCACAGGGTAGTCTCTTCTCCGAGCACAGAGCCCAGACCCGAGAGATGCTCAGGCTCACTCGAGAGCACTACGGCAACAAAGCTCATCATCGTATCTTGATGGAAGATGCTGGGAAACCGCTTGAAGATATTCGTGACCTAAGAATAGTACTGTTGTGTATTGGCCAGGCCACCACTGGTGAGTTTAAATTCTTGTAAGTTCTACATCTTCTTACGATTGATCAGGGCTTTCGATTATGTTTTCCGCCGGCGTGGTTCACAGGGACATCAGTACTGGCAATCTATTGATTTCGGAAGTAAATGGCGAACTCAAATGCAAAATCACTGACCTCGAGTACGCCAAGAAGGTTGGTGCGAGCTCTCAGGTTCCTCAAGATGCTAAAACCGTAAGTAATAATATAATGTTCATAGGCAGCTCACTGACCTGTTTTTTCCTAGGGCACGCCCTTCTTTATGGCCTTGGAGATCGAATCCGGATATTACCTCTTTAAACCACTACCACCCACAAAAGAAAACCCACAGCATAAAAGCTCTTTCCGGTCTGTTATTGCCGACCTTAACTCCAAGCGTCACGCTAGCACATCCGCTGCCACGGACCACGTCCGCTACAACTTCCTTCACGACGTCGAGTCCTTGTTCTGGATTCTGATGTATTTCCTTCTCTTCATGCATCCAGAAAACGACAAGATTACGGCTGACGATGCTCAGAAGCGTTTGCACAAATTTCACAAGATATTCGTTTACTCTACGGGCATTAATGGTGCGACCACTGCTCGTGCCGAGTTTCTCAAGGGAAATGCAACAGTAGAGATGGAGATTATTGAGACCGTCCCCGAGCCATTCACTGCTGCTTTAGCATGTGCTGTCTTTCTTGCCACAGAGTTGAGGCAAGAATACGTTCGAATTGAGGCTCTACTCGGTTCGACCAACGACCCATATTCCGCAGAGCTGTACGCGAGTCTGCAAACCTACCTCGATGAAGCACTCACGAGTGAGGAGGCGGGTCGCCTTGGCCAAGTGGTAGAGCTCACCGCAAGGGCCTCCGCGCGTCTGCAAACCAATGAGACCGCTCGCGCAAAGAGTTCCATTGGTGAGAAGCGAAAAGGCGAAGCAATCGCTGGTGGTTTGTCGACGAAGGAAAGGAAGCGCAGCAGACAAGGTTGAGAAGGAGATGCGGTTTTCGCTGTTCAATTTCTGTCGTAGAAGAAATGTATATAGCTTGCAAATGTCTCATAAGTACGATGTATCAGAATTTCCCAAATATTCCATCCGCATGGAACGAATCAGGACAATAACAGCAAGAATTGCAGACATAGAAGTAACGTTCCTTTAATAGATAAATCTGCTAATCCGAAATTACAGCGATAGTTCTCTGCATTACTAGCTGTAGGGTATATTTACTTCTGGACCTATGAATGTGACGTTTTGCCACTGCCGTCTCATGGTTTTTGGACTGAGTGAAAGGCATGTTGAAGCCCTTACACTGCGACAAATTCCACCAAATCCATTTCTCCGGCTGGATACAGCCCCCTAAACTTCAAACCAAACGGTTCGCTATAAATTTCCACATCAGAAACACTGCTTTCGCGTACAAGTTGGAGAACTGGACGTGCCATAATGTCGTAAGCTCCTCCAAAGTTCTCTCCTTTGCATTGAACATCTTCATCATTCTGATATCGGCTTCGTACGTTCTCGCAGCCGAGGCTCCCCAGTTTGGTAACAGAGGTTCAGGAGCGCGTTCCTCTGCACGTTGGGCAAAGCGCGCAGGGCTGTGGATTGCAATTTCATCTGATGGGTGGGTAGTCGGCATCGCATTCTACAGCAGTCAGGAATGATATACGCACGAATGACGAGTCTTGCCCCAGGTTTCATAGCCTTCCTTACGTTTTGTAGGATCACACGGCATTCAGCGTCGGGCCAGTCATGTCTTTTCTTGCAGTGTTAGAAGTAGAGTTCGTGAAGCTGAAGCTGCAGACGTACAGAATACTCTTCATCTAGAAGACATCATGAATATCAGTTTACCAGCACGCAGAAGTGGGCAGTACTTACATAGTAGACATCACATCCCGCCACAGCAACGTTCTCAAGGAAGTTGAATGGCACGAATTCCACCCTCTTATCCGCGAGAGCTTGAGGGTGTTCTTTGGCCCAGTACTAGACGATGAGAATCATTCAGTCAAGCATTCATTACCCCGAGGAACTAACATACCTCTTTGGCCTGCTCAATCACCTCAGCTTGATCCTGGAGTACAACCTTGAATTGTGGGTGCTTCTTCAACAACCTCATCGTGACATGGCCATTTCCACCCGCTATATCGCATATCGTGCACTCTCCAGAGAATTCTCCCCACGGGTATGACTTGGCAAGGAATCCTTTGCCGTATACATCGCCCAATGCCACCATAGCGCGGTTGAAGCGCTTGTCAAGCCATCAGATTGCCGTGAAAACGTAGGCAGACATAAAATCTTACCTCTCCCTTGTCCTTGTTTTCAGGCAAGTTGTACCAATCAAAGAGTGGGACTCCATAAGCTCGTTGAAGGGGTGTTTCGTTAGGCACGCGTGGCTCGGTCGTGTATGTTTCGTACAAGTATGCAGTCGCCCGCATACCTTCATCCGTTCTAATGGCGTGTTAGCGCTGAGCCCTAGGCGAGGAAACCAAAAGACGTACTGTAGGCCCACGATATCACACATTGGGTACTTGGATATAAACTTGGCACTCAATCGATTGTTGACGTATACGTTAGGTTTCACTTTGGGTTACGTCCCGTAAGCATCGCAAGTATTTCAATTGAAAGGATTGAGAACCGCACCTTCACGGAAGACGTGCCTGGAAGCCAGTAATCTCATCAATCTTCCCAATTTGTCTGCATCCTTGAACCCGGATGCTTCCGCCAGCTGATCCACATGTAAACCCTCTGGTTTATCGACAAGAAGGTCGGCAATCCGAGCTTGTGTTACTACGAGGAGAGCGGAAGGTTCAGCGTGTCCGTTGGCTTTCTGTTCGCATAGTTAGTAACCCGATGAATAACAAGGAATCAGGGATACTTGCATTGTAGATCAGCCCAGAGGGACTGGAGACAGTGCAAACTAACTGCGTGCAAGCAGCTTCAATTATTTTGATCGCTCGTACGAGCCGCTCTGGGACATCTTCGACGGCCCCGTCAAAAGGTCCAGGCTCGAGGGAGTCAAGGGAGGGGACAGTTTGCCCAACGGATGCGTAAACGGAAATGATATCGTGGACAGAGGTGGTGATGAGGTTGGTCAAGGAGTGGAGTTGAGCGTTGACGTTTGTGGCCATTGTCGTTGTTGGGATATCCCTTGAGGAGGCAGGTCCTTATATGTTCTAGTTATCAATTCATGATATGAATCCGCGGTGTCAGTTTTCAGAATCAATACGTGTTTGTAGCAGGGAGAGATAGTCTGTTATGTCCCTTAGAAAAGACCCACCCGGAGCCGGACAGGGGTTCGTCTCTGTGTAGTAGGGCCTATGTGGGGAATGATGGTGTTGAAATTGCCTGTTAGCATCTGTATAATTTTAGACAAGTCGGCCGCATAATATCCGAGGCGCTACGCCACAGACAACAAACAGCGGGAGTACGTAGCTCCCTTCTGCTACTACGGATAAGTGAGTTGGGTACGTAGCGTCGAGTAATTGGATCCGTACCTTCTGTAGCCCTCTGCCGGTAAGATACTATTTCCTAGTAAATAGAATCAAATCCTGAGCGAAAGAGTTCTGGATTCCGCAATCAACCTCCGCAAGTCACTATACCTCGACCGCCACAAGTACCTGCGATCACAAGATTGTCCCTGCCGAGACGAATGTCGAGGGTATCTATGTGATTCAGAATTCATTTATTCTGGATCCCATGAATAGTGACCGACATACCGTCGTGATGTTGACAATAGTGCACTTGTCAAAGTCCGAAACAATTCAGTTCCATACGTCGACCCTAGCCGCCTGGACCCCTCGTGTATGAAGCTATCTCTTTTCAGATGGTTTTGATAGAATTTTGTCTAGATGAACGCGCTCACGGGACGGCCAGCACGGAACTAGATCAATAGAGTCCTTTTCTAGTGCAGTAGGGGTTTCACCTTCACGTAGTGATACAGATCCCAGCGTTGAGTGATGGGATCGGTGGAGTCGATGAAATCGGAAAGATTAAATTTAGCATTCGAGCGATAATTCAATAGTTCAACCAATCAATTTACTTGGTAATACTCCTCTATCCTAACTTGTACTTCCACGAATACATGGTTCTATGCGCCCAGTCAGTTACAATGAATCGTCATCTTATGGTCTCAATACATACCTCTTCGTCGTACACTGCTCACGGGCATATCTGCTTTGATGCTCTACAAGCTCACAATATACCCAAATCCACCTTCTGCTAGTCAAACACCGGCGGAATAAAGATTAGCACTTCTCTTCTCCACTGTTAGATGTGGGTCCATTCACACGACAACATGAGGATAAAAAATCTTCGTAGTATCTGAATTGCTGCCAGCGGTGAACGTGTTCGGTTCGTGCTTTTCCCACCTACACATCCCAAACTTGAACCTGCTTCGAGTATCAGCTAGGGAGGTCAGACGTCAGACGTCAGACGCGGTTCAAGTAGAAGTTTCAACATACTCTTCTTTTGTTCAGGAGATAATACCGGCATCTTTCCTACCTCATCTTCGAACAGTTTCCTAGTTTGCACTGCCATGACGGAAGACGTCTTCCTCGAATGACATGGATCTGTATCTGTGAGATCTCGCCATGCAGTATGTGGAGTGGGGAAAAAACTAAATTTAGTATTCGAGCGACGGCTCAACCAAAATACTCGACGACACTCCTATCCCTACTTGGACTTGTACTTCTCGCATCAACAATCTGCTTCGTGAAAGAGCTATGTAGTAACCGTCGTCAGCAAAAAGTACCATTGCATCGCATCGCTTATCCACATACCTCTTCCTCGCACATCCCTTCTTGCCACTAACGAATACCTCCGCTCTCATACCCACCACCTTGTCCAGAATCCCTAAAACGCCCGGATCCCGCAATACATCTTGACTTAATTCGACGGCAAAGTTGGCAGGATCAATCCATCTCATCTCCGTTGTCAAATCTGTCAGATTCCATCCATCCAATACTCCACCGGGACAAAAAGCTTCTTTCAAGATCTGTATGGCTTGATCGTGTTCAGAAAAGATTCGTTTAAAAGTGTTGGACTTGAGCTGGTGTCCTTTTCCTTGTCCTTGTTCTTCCGTTTCTTGTACCTGGCAATCGAGTAGATTGGCTGTGGTGTAGGAATAGTCGCTCGCGAACCATACTCTTCTCCGAGTATCCGATTCGTGAAGCAGGCTGTCAAGTAGGTCAACGAGTGTGTCTGCGCATCCGGGTAGATTCGCCGGAGGAACCGACTCCATGCGCCAGTGGACCATGATATAACCATCACCTGCAAGTTGCTCAGCGAGTTGAACGAGTAAAGGAGAATAGTTGACTATTGGAGCCAAAGTCGAGGAAGGGAAGATGGGGAAACGAAGGTCATGGTCGAGTAAGAGGACATCCGCTTCTTGTCGCTGGAGAACTTCAACGAGAGCGTCACCAATTGGTTGAGCACCGTCACTCGTATCCTTGGGATAAATGATAACTGGCGTCATAGTTGGTAAACCCGTATCCACTTTGGAGGCTAGGCATCCCGGTAAATTCGGCTTTTGCGTGCCGTCCATTGCAACCATGAGCCCCTTGTACTCTTCCCAAGCCAACTCGACCTCCATCTGCTTTCTTTTCAATTTGTTCTTCAGATACACCATTTGTGTCCCTTTTCTCTTGAAAGCCACTTCACTAATCTTGACTCCAAACCCTTCCGCCGAGTCCAGGTCGTAGTATACCCCAAAATCCCATTTGTTACAAATCCCCACCCTACTTTTTCCAACGTTCGGGAGGACAAGTGTACGATTGAGAGCCTGCGCGAGTATATAAAGCTGAGAGAGATGAATACGAGCTTTGGATTCTTGTTCGGCGATTCTAATAGGAATGAGGTATCTCGCCATTGTGTCGGAGCTAGTAGCCCAAGTCGAAAACGACAAAGATGAAGATTCGGGGATACGTGTGATGATGGGTGGCCATGAAGATTTAGCTTTTCTTCCTGAATGTGGCTTTGGCGGGTCGAGACGGTCGAGAATGGAGCGGTCGATGACTGGAATGGGGATCTGATTCGGCTGTTGCGATAGTTGTTCTATGAATGCCAACGAGTCCAACGAAACCTGCCCAAGAGCGGCATTCACACCCAATTTTGAAGATATTGGCGTTCGTCCATGGAATGACCAGAGGAAAAAGAGAAAGGCGAGGATAGCGAGGCTGAATATGATGCTAAGTGAGACCTTGATTCTGGTTCTGGTCAAGGTCGCGACACCGACTGGAATTCGCAAATGGGGTTTGGGGGATGAAGGAAACTCTTGGTTTTGATCTTGCTTTACTGGTGTTGGTATAGGGTAACGAGCGCGAAGCTCTCCGGACTGGGAGGTTGGTAATGACATGACTGGCGAAGTCAAGAGCAAGCCGCAAGAGCTCATGGACAACCACTCTATTCAGCAGTACAGAAATCCTAGTTACATCGACCCAGTTGCTCTACTAAAGGGTGGTTATACTCGTACAGCCTGCATCCTCATGGTCCATCAGACTTGCAGTCGCTTAGAGGTATCTCCTTGGGGGTAAGACGTTTCTCTTCCGATAAGTAGCGAAAGTGGGGATGATTACTCGCTCTGGGCCTTCCTCCTTGACCACGCCAACGAACCCATGAGGGTCGTACACCTTCCATGCATCTGAAAACCACCTTGGGGTATGGATTTCCCCTCTGGTCTAAGGGGTCATATCTCTGCATAACCATTGGCGGTGGGCTCCTAGCGGATCGGATTAGGATCAGATACGGATTCATCCGTTCGGTGGTCGAGAGCAATTGGTATCCGTCTGATGGCCCGATAATCCGGCGGATGGGCGCTAAGCCAGCGCAATATCGTCCGTCTCAGATTGACGCGCGCGTTGACGACAGGAATTTTTCACTAGATTGAGAAGACATTGTGCGACGAAGAAGGCGGTCAGAACACCTACCATGGTGAATGATGGGCGATGGAGCAGTAATAAGGCGTCGAGACTGAGATAAGACAGACGATGAGGAGCATCCGGTGCTATTGGCTCAAGAACAAAATGTTGATATGAGCCGACCCTCGTTTTGTGTATGTACTTTTGACTGCGAGAATATGAGAAACTAATCTACAACGGAATTTGAAGCAGTACTTTACGATTCGGACTTGTAGGTAAAGACTCACCAATAACCATTTGCCGACCCCGGATCAGCAAAGCTACACCCGCGTTTCCGGCGTTCCATGCATTACTTGTATTTCAGCTTCAGAGGGAGAACACAAGTCAATGCACTAAAGCAGATACGATTCAACAGCTATATTGAAAGGCGGGAGTGCGGAAGCGGAAGGATGGAGAGCAAGCGGAACCCAAAATTCCGAGCATCAACAAGAGCACGTGAGAGGCCAAACCATCATCGCGGAGCCTGACAACCTCGATTTTCCTCACCCAGAAAGTGATATCGCAATGATCTTCTCCCCCACTTTATGAGCCGATTCGATGATTCCATCAAGGATCAACCAATGACTTTCAAGACTCAAGCCTACAACTTCAAGGTTCTCTTCAATGCTCTAGCTCTCAAGCCATCTGCAGTGGTCAAATGCTTTGGTCTTGCCTACTCAGCCCTACTAGGTTCTATGGCTTGGCTCTCTGGCTGACTTTCAGTGACTAATAGGTTTTTTTCAGCATTATGATTCCACCTCGCAGTCGGAATCACATCAACAAAAATGGCAGGGTGTAGGATATGACAAATTTGAGAGGACTTCAAACCAGGTGTGTTGTACTTATATCTGCTGGTGCATTTGGTCTGACAAATTGGCAATAGCCGGTCCCAAACAACCTCAAGATGGTCACCTGTAACGCAGTCGCCGTGCCACGGGCTTCTACCCGGACAGAAATCAGCCGGCCAACCTTACCTGCATTGACGACTGTGTTACACCATCAATAAGCTGTGGCAGCATATCCTTAATATGGCATTTACGGATTGAATAATAGGTAATTTTGTGTATTGTAAGTGTATTTTATGGTATTGTACAATATCGGGACCTCGTTGTGCAATACCATCACATACGAGCGGAATTGGTATTGAAAAAGCCGATTTCCACATTTTAGAATACAAATAATACAATTGTAGCTTTGCTGATGGGCCAACTATCGACGCCAGCAGCCAGCCGTTGCGCTTTGTCGAGATGCAGCTTTGGTGGGATGAGAAACACCAACCCGGGCGGAATTGGAGACGGAAGTTGGACTTTGCCAGTTGTCGTACTGTACCCTTTCCATGATGCAAAATTCACATTATTGACTAGAAGACAAAGTGTACCGATGGTACTCTGGCGAAACACTGAGTGATGGGATTGGCGCTTTCTGTCAAGCGCTCGTGGGACAGTCCAATCAAATTTCTGAAGGCTGCTAGGCTGCATGCACCCTCTGCACCTCTCTTCTGCCAACCTCAGTCACTCATTCCTACTTCCGCCGTGTCATTGAACTTTATCTGCCACCATCACCAGGAACACTTTCTCATAAATGTTTGGGCAATCTAGGAATAAAACTACGAATAGTCTGCCGGAACTCGAGTCCTTGTTTCCGTTACGGTTCGTCATCTTCAAATATTTCTATAAACTAACAGTTGTCAACTCTTGCGCACAGGGAAAGCTACACTCGTGAACCTCCACCAATTCCAGAAGAAATGAAAGACAAAATCTGCGTATGGGGCTTCGAACTAACCGAGGCCACTCTCGGCTCGCACCCACTAGGCTCCATGGAAGAGTTCCAGCGCTGTAAATCTATACTTCAATCCTGCCGCGAGATTAGCATAGGCCCCCCAAAGGCGCAGCTGGCTCTTGGTCGCAGGTATGTCCTCGGTTTGGCCCAGTATTCACCTTACAGAACTGCTGGTGTACCGGATGCCATACCATCTGCGGAAAAGATTGAACACTCGAAAAAGAAGATTCATCTTGAGGGAGAGCCGAAATGGGTTTACCGTTTTTAAAGTGGCAAGCGGGATACAGAAATATATAATGGTTAATCCGATCTCTAGATTCTCCAAGTAGATCTGCAGCTCAGTGCCACTCCTCCAGATTGAACCACTCCCAGATGATTACCGTGGTCCTATAGAGTAGCGGCGTTGTCGAGTTGCACTTCGAGATCATCGACACGACGGTCTTGGGAAGTGCATTGGGACAGGTGGACCTCTCGAGCTAGTTATCACGGGGAGTGTTGTCAACCCTTCCAAACGAATTCTACGAGACATTCATTCCTAATCACCTTCGAACCGTGTCGGGATCATCGAGAAGCTCATTGAGCTCCCTCATTCAACTAGTCTCGCATAGAATCCTAGCGCAGGCAGCATGAACAGCGAGAAACTTGAGATTGGGTAAGGGATCAGGAGCTGAATGTGACCTTCGCTCCGTCACCGAATCCGGGGACCAAGAAGTCAAAGAAGATGCCTTTTGTTCCCATTGACCGACATGATGATACGAATCTTCGACCCTAGGATATAGGCGTGTTGAACGTCTCCAGGATGTCCATTATAAGTAGTAAGAGCGTAAATCTAGCATCAATATGTACACACATCACGCACGAACATCAGCCTCTATAGTACTTGGTTGGCACGAAAGGCATGGGTATAACCACCGCTTTTCTCCTCTTATTCCGGACCTCAACCTCAACCTCTGTGCCTTTCTTGTGAAGCCCATTCTTGATGTAACCCATAGCGATGTTCTTGTTCAGAGTAGGTGATGGAATACCCGATGTGATTTCGCCAACATGCTCATCACCAGCAAAGATCTTGGCACCCTCTACAAGCAACACGTCAACAGCAAAGTCAAAGCAAGATGAAATGATTTGAAACGTACGTCGAGCAGGTGCACCCTCGATGGTAAACCCAACCCTTCGTCTCGGCGGACCTTCCTTGAGATGCTTTCGTACACCATCAGCACCGATGAATTCACCAGTCTCCCGTCGTTCCTTGCCTACCAAGAGATGCATGTCAAGAGTTCCGTAAAGAGACTTGGTATCACAAGCTACTCACCAATGACCCAAGTCAGCCCAGCTTCGACTGGCGATGTGGTCTCGTCGAGATCATTGCCATACAGGCACATGCCGGCTTCTAGACGCAGACTGTCACGAGCTCCCAGGCCGGTGAGCTGGACAGGGTCTTTAGAGAGAAGAGTTGCGACGTCGACGGTTTCGGAAGGAGGTATGGAGATCTAATTCGCGTCGTCAGGAATGTAAACTTCGGTTGAGAGGTGCTGCATACTTCAAATCCATCTTCACCGGTGTACCCGCCACGGGCGACATGTAAGTTGAAACCTTCAATAGGAACCCATGCAGAAGAGCCAAAAGTAAGAGTCTTCAGATCAAAGGAAGTGAGGGCTTGGAGGTATGATGCTGCTTGTGGTCCTGAAAGGAGTTTATATGAGCCCAAATCCAAGCCTAAAGGTAAGTGTGACGTACCCTGAAGAGCAAGCAGTCCCCAGCCTTCTAATATTTCATGCTCCACTGGCCCTTGCTTCCCTTTCTCAGTAGCATTCCACTCTGCTAACTTGTCTTTGAACCACTGAAGGTCACGGTCCCGCCTTCCAGCATTCGTCACAACGTAAAAGGCATCTTCAGAGTGCTTCGTAACGACAGTATCATCGATAATTCCGCCCTTTTCATTGAGAATGACAGAGAGCGTTGAGGTGTAGGGTTTTAGTGCGGCCAGAGAGGAGGGTGTGATCCACTCGAGAAATTGGGTAGCTGACGGTCCTCGGAAACTGTAACACCTGGTCAGAAAAAGTGAAGAAGATAACAAATTCTCAAGAACTCACTTTGACTGGACCATATGCCCGACATCGAATAATCCTACACTGTTCCGAACGTGGTTATGACTGGCAACTAACCATGATCAGAAGCTGGGAAATAACCGAGCAACACATGGAACATACCTTGGCCAACGTCGCCATACGACAGAGGCATCGAGTATCCTGCAAAAGGGACCATCTTTGCGGCATTCTTGAGATGAAAGTCGTAGAGACCGGTCTTCCTGAGGGGTCCTGATTCAGTGGCATATCTTCGAATACCGCTTCGAGCGCTCGACGAAAAGACCCGGAGGAATGACATATCAGGTTCAAAGTCTTCGTTCCTAATATAAATTCAATGAGTGTTATTCTCAATATTTCATAGAGAAATTACGATACCTTTAGACCCCCAGAAAGAACAGGTCAAGCCTGGTAAAGGGTCGAGGTAAAGGAGCGGGTGACCCTTTGACGCGTGCTCGGCAGTCCGTTTCCGTTGGCTGGCCGTAAAAGGGAGCACCTCCCCAGCTTGACCCTCTCATGTATAGCGAACTAAATATTTCGACGAGAATGTCCAGATAAGAGGCATCAATAGCAAAGGCATACGAATAGGTCCCCGACAGAAAATGGACTGAACGGTTTGTTCTGGGGTCCAAGTCGTTCGGTCTTTGTCGGACCGATATCATACAGCCGGAATTCTCTCGGAATATCAGTCCCTGTTCGATCTTTTGACTCATTGAGCAGCAGAATGCTGTGGACTTTCATTCTCTCTACCAGCACTTTATCATTTTGCCTTCAACATGGGTAGCGATTCGGTCAAGAATATTGTCGTTCTGGGTGCAGGTAAAGTATCTAGGTCAATTAGTCTCAAGTAACGCGCTAAAATGATGGTCTTTGGACTGGCAGGTGTCGTTGGACTCACAACCGCTTTGCGTATTCAAGAACGAGGCGGATACTCTGTGACGATTGTCGCTGAAATACTTCCCACCGACCCAAAGTCGATCAAATATACCAGTCAATGGGCTGTACGTTCTATCCAGTATGTTCGGCTTTCAGCTGACGGATAGATTTACTTCTAGGGAGCTCACCATGTCAGCCATGCAGAGAAGGAACCACGGCAGACTAGTATGTTTGAAAGTCTCCTTTCCAGAGCTATTTTTCACGTTTCATTATCAGAGATCGACCAGGAAACCTTCAAAGTCTTCTGGGAGCTATCTGCACCAGGAGGCCCCGCAGAACACTGCTTCATGCGTCTACAGCAATCAGAATATTATCACGAGGCCCCTGATGGCGAACATCATCTGTCATGGTACCCTGACGTGAGTTGATAACAAAAAGGTCAAAAAACACGTTGCTTGACCTCGTTCCCCCCATCGCATAGTATAAAATTCTCCCGAAAGACAAGCTAGCCGCCGGCACGTCCTACGGAGTGGAGTTCTCAACAGTCACGATTGATTCGCCAGCATATCTCAATTACCTTTTATCCCGATTCTTGGCTGCTGGGGGCAGCATCACCCGAGGCTCGGTTCAACATATCAACCAAGTCGTCGATGGAGGTGCACATATCTTTAGTGAACGCAAGACACCGTCACCCGTAGATGCTATAGTAGTCTGCCTCGGACTTGGTGCGTTCGCAGTGGGTGGAATCGAGGATAAGGATATGTATCCTATCCGAGGTCAGACGGTCGTCGTACGCGCGCCTTGGATCAAATTTGGCAGAACCATCAGTACGAAAGCCGGTTTATGGACGTATATCATACCAAGGCGCTCTGGAGATGTATGTCGTCGTTTTCGTTATCTGTCGAGTTTGAGCTGGTCTTGACCATGTCAAACAGGTAATTGTTGGTGGTATCAAAGATGCCGGCGACTGGTACGTTGAAGTATCCTACTTTCCGCGAGTAACTCGCTTATTCGCTCGCCTCCAGGTATCCCGTTCCTCGGCCAGAGATCACTGAAGATATCTTGGAACGTGGGTTTGCGTTATGCCCCGAACTCGCACCTCCAGAAGTACGAGCGCAACGAACTCCTACTATCGGTGATGTTCGGCCTATCATTGTTGAAGAAGGCTGTGGGCACCGTCCTGCACGAAAAGGTGGCATTCGTCTCGAGACGTTGTGGATTCAAGGCAATAGCAAAAAGGTGCCTGTGGTTACAAACTATGGGCACGGTGCAGCTGGGTATCAGTCCTCATGGGGCTCAGCAGCGATGGCTTTGGATCTGCTTGAGGGAGCTTTGTCCCAGTCAAAGCTCTGAGCCTACTAACTCTTTTTGAAGAATTGTAAATTAGGCAGACGTAGAACTATGCGAATCACTTGTAAATTGGAGAAGAAACCTGCTGACGCTGGCATACAGATAATACAAGATAGTTCTGACAGGAAGTTGAACCGTCAAAAAGAACCGAATCTCTAGTGACGTAAGATCTCCTGTCGCAGTGCTTGAGTCTCAAAGTCGAAAGGAACACCGGAGGGGAAGATTCCTTGACGCATATCCTGGAATGAGGCGTACCAGTCTGGCTTGCAAGAAGAGGAGATGGATGCCTGCCAACCGATCGGTAGTACTGAGTGATTCGGTAAGGGAGGCTTGACTTTTGAAGTAGTCTCAAACCTAAACAGGTGAGATTGAGGAGGGAAAGGCTTCACCAATTCATGTGAAGGTTTCGAACTGCCAGGCGTGAGTTAAAGTAGAAGACGCCGCGTCAGAGACCCGTGTCGCGGGCCACTGGGCACAAAGGATGATGATGGAGACTGAAGGGACAAGGGGCACATGAGTCGATACAACGATGTGGCACCTCTAACATAAGCCTTAGGCGGAACGGAGAATGAACAGGATACCAAAAAAAAAAAGGGTAGAAGACAGCTACCGCGTCTCTCGGGTAAAACCGTAATGACAATGATCTTCAGAAGCTGAAAACGCACTGGACACGTAGGTCTAGATACGACCCGAACCGAGACAAGCCGTACTGGTCAATCAGCTTTCCGATTTTGACCGTTGTTTGCCTCCATATAACTACACAAAGGAGTGAGATCCATTCAAAAATTTAAACACCATTAGAACGCACCTTCATTCCGACTACATGAAAATCGGGTGCATTTCGCCTTCGCCTTTTGTCGGAAAGAGCCTGTTCAGGAGCATGGATATACGGCGAGAGGTATACGAGCTCTTCCCGACTTTCAACAAGGTCGTGCAGTGCCGCAAAGCATTCGCAGAAGCGAAACTTCATCTGTTTGCAGCCTATCATTCCCGTTCGTTTCTCTCTCTCCCTTCGTTCTTGATTCCATCGTTCAAGCCCTTTTACCCTCAACGCTGTAATCTTCACCTTTGACTACGTAAGAGCGATTCCTTGAAGTTTCTTCTGCAGAGGTTTTCTCGTCGAGCTGATATCTGGGTCGTGTCCGATTCTATCCCATTCCGGGACGAGCGCGCCAAAAACGCCAATGAACAAAGCGTTAGATGCTTCACTAAGTCCTCGCAGGGTTTTGATCATGTTGAGGCCTACACGACTGGTGACGAATGGGTAAAGGTGCTTGTTGCAAGAGGTGAAATTTGAAAACCCAAGACTCCCACGTGTACTTATGATTACCTGACTCGATTCCGAGCACTTCGGGTGGTCTAGCAGAAGTTGATCGCCTCGCTTCTCGTCCACCAAGCAAGTGATTAGTCTGCCCCCACGGAAAGCTTAAAAATCAGTAGGTCGAAATACTCCACTTTCAATATCCATGGACATCTCACATCCGACCAGAATTGCACCTCGGTCTGGTTGTGGGAGCGTTGTGACTACCCCAGTCGAAGTTCTGACTCAAACTGTCCACTGTCCGAGGCTGACAAACATCAAGTCGCAGTTTTGGACTTGGCGACGTTTGACTGCAGCGTCAGCTTCAACAGCATCGGTAGAATACAACTAAAGACGTGTACCAGTCATCGAAGGTCACAAGGTGAACTCTGTGGAGATACTGAGGAATATGATCAGTGGGACTACCTTGAGCCGAGCCGACTGTTTTTTTGGTGGAAACCAGGACAACAATTACTCTTTCCAGGATATTGATACGAAGAGGTGAGTCATATACTCTGTTCACCTTTTAATTAATAGCAATATCTTTGAGCCGTAGCCCTGAGCGCCTGTCACTCTGAATGACGCGCCCACGAAATGTACGTGTTGGCGGGGAATAGCACGGAGGAAGTTACTCTATCTCTCTTCATCTCATCACCATCACGGAAACATTCAAATTGGGGACTTGTTTCACTCAGTTATGCCCATCTCCCTCCTACGAATTGTACACACGGCTACCTTCCTATGGCCATTACCGCAGCTACCCACTCCCCAAGTACGGCGAACGGGAAGACCACTCGTAACTTTAATGTCCTTCCACCCTCATACTACCAACGATTCCTGTCTCGGGAATCTTTGGAGCGCAAAATAAACCCCAGTGAGTCCGTAGTTATCGCTAATCGTCACGGTATTCACACTTCTCATTTTCTCTCAGTTCGTAACCTGTTCCCTCTCGAACGAGTTCCAGGTGTTATTTCCCTGCTCGCAGGAAAACCCAATCCGACAACATTCCCCATCGCGGGCATTTCTTTGACTGTACGCGATCCTCGCTCGGCAATCAAAGACAAGAAAAGCGAATCCGATGATAGTGCGGACTTGGCTGAAGTCAAGTTGGATAAAGCCACACTGGAAGAAGGATTACAGTACGCGGAGGAGGCTGGTGTGAGGAGTCTGATGAACTGGTTCTGTGGATTGCAGGAGAGAGTTCACGGAAGGAGATGTACTTTGTATGATGAGGGCGGTGTTGACGAGGCTGGTGAGGGTTGGAAGATGACTATTGGTGTTGGGAGTCAGGATATGATTTACAAGGTGTGTCTCGTGCTTCATGATATTTTCGCTAAATGTTGATATATTGCTTCTGATACAGGCCATCAGAGCGATCGTGAACCCAGGCGAGCCTGTCTTCCTTGAATCGCCTGTGTATCCGTATGTGCTGACCATATGCTTGACCGTGCCGATGCTGAAAGAAGATTTAGTGGTCTACCGCCAATACTCCACAGTCTGCACTGTGAGCAGATCGAGATTCCAACCGACGATCAAGGAGTATCTACCGCGCATCTTCGCAATATCCTTGAGTCATGGCCCGAAGGAAAGCCCAAACCAAAAATCTTCTACGGCGTTCCCGTACGTGGCTCGTAGATTGGAAAGGCTAGTTGCTCATCCTTTTGATATAGACTGGATGCAATCCCACTGGTGCGACGGCCTCATTAGAAAGGCGTATCGAGCTCCTGAAACTGTCGAGGGAACATGACTTCTTGATCCTGGAAGGTTAGTTACCTTATATCCTCTATGATGAACAGATATTGACCCCGATTGATCTTAGATGATCCATACTATTACCTATATTATGGCGATAGCCCCCGTCCTCCGTCTTACTTCGGCCTCGAGGCCTTGGTACCCGTTTCCGAAGATGGTTCCTCACTTCCAGAAGTGGGCAGAGTCATCCGACTTGACAGTCTCTCCAAAGTGCTCTCTGCCGGAATCAGGATAGGCTTTGCAAGCGGCCCTCAACCACTCCTTGATGCTCTCATCAAAGTCGTGAGTAATTGCCGTGAGACTGTTACTCGTTGGTTACTCATCTCATTTCTTCAACCCTAGACGGCGACTGTAAACTTGCAGACGCCGACGTTGACGCAAATCATTACATATTCCCTCCTCACGTCTCCTTCGTGGGGATATGACGGGTTCCAACGTCATACAGAGCAAATCGCGGAATTCTACCGACGGAAGAGAGATGTATTTGAGCAATACATGACAAAGTATTTGGGTTCGGGTGAAGATGGTGGCGCATTGGCTAAATGGGCTACGCCTAAAGCTGGTCTATTCTTTTGGTTAGTAAAGGCTTGCTAATCCTTGATCCTCTTTGATCCTTTACGAAAACTGAATGTCCCTCAGGTTCAAGATTCTTATCGATCCGGATTCCGAGTCCGATGGTGATTCAGAGGCACTTATTCAGACGAAAGCATTCCAGAACGGAGTTCTTGCTTTGCCAGGAACAGTATTTTTGCCCTCATCTCAGGGTACAAGGAAGACAGGATATGTTCGTGCGTCGTTCAGTTTGTTGAATGAAGAGGAAGTAGAGGAGGCCCTGAAACGGCTGAGGAAAACGATATTGCAAGCACGGGAAGAGATTTCGGCTGACTACTGAATGCAATAAAGCCAAATGGATAAAGAACGTCACTTTATAATTTACATAGCGAATATACCGCGCTCAATCGCGTATTCTCATGCATTTTTTGTTGGAACGTGCTCTATCATTGTGTGGAGGATTGGCCGATTGCGCGATTTCGGGGATGCCCGAATGGTCATGCGGCTAATGATCCGGTGAATTTCCCGGATTTTCCGGATTTTCCGACGCATGGTAAATTTTTCGATCGATCATATCTAGACCGCTGAGTCAACGCTTAGAAAAAGACATGATGGTGAAATTTCTCCAACCGCGACCCTTTTCACCCTACCCATCTCACATTGCTCAGGTAGCATGGAGCAGTTCAGCTTTGACCTACCCCCAGACCATTTTCTCTCCCTTCCCCGCCCCGAGTCGTTTCAGCAACAATTAGTGGGCGCTGTCGACACAACCACACTCGCTGCTCATGATTTCGACGTCGACAATCGTTCAGGCTTTATGCCTCCACATCCACCCGTCGCACGTTTGCCCTCTGAATGGGAATCCTGGGAACAAATTTTAGATGCGGCGGTTGAGGAACGTCTTCAGTTGGGAGAAAAACCGGGTCTATCGATATCAGACAGGGAAAAGTCGGCGTTATGGCGAGCTCGCGTTCGAGAGGTGCGTTCAATGCCACGTAGAATTTTTATAGCTTGCGCTTAACGACGGACTCATTCAACAGTTGCCTATCCTACCGATTACAGAGCTCAGATCATCAGAAGTGATACTCCGGAGATCACACGTCGTGCTCGCATGGATCATGCATTTTTACATTCATACCATCCCTGCAGACGAGCCAATAGCTATCCCGCCACCTGTGACGATACCTCTGCTCCAGATTTGCGCTCACCTTCAATTACCGCCAGTTCTCACGTACTCTGACGACGTGTTGTACAATTGGGCGTTGAAGCGACCTTCAACGGCGCTTACCCCCGCATTCCACAATTTGAGATGCCAAACACTGTTCACCGGCCTCAGAGACGAGGAAGAGTTTTATCTTACCTCTGCACGGATCGAGCTTCGAGGTGTCGAAGCACTAGAGCTCATGCGAGCAACCATGGATGAAGCTTTCGTTGGTGACGACATTGCTATTCGACGTATCACGGGATTCCTCCTCCGTCTGGCCAAAGTTGTAGGAGAACTCAAATCTCTGTTGTTGGCCGTGCGTGAAGGTTGCGACCCAGAAGTTTTCTATAATGAGATCCGACCATGGTTCAAAGGAGTCGATTCCGATGCAGCAAACAGTCGCAAGTGGATATTTGAAGGCTTGGACCAGGATCCGTCGTTATCAGAGCCTCAAGAGCTTTCCGGACCCAGTGCGGGTCAGAGTTCGTTGATACATGCTCTGGATATTTTTCTTGGCGTGGAGCAGTATTCTCATTCTGCTACCATCACAGGGTCGTCTACGTCACTGGACGTGGAGAGGGAGGAAGCGAAGAACCGGAAACAGGCATTTCTTAATCGCATGCAGCTATACATGCCTCGTCACCACCGAAACTTTCTCAATCATCTTAGATCGAATCCACGACCGCTTAGAGACATTGTTATCTCTTCTGGGGACTCCAAGCTTTTGGATGCCTACAATCAATCTGTTGCCGCGTTGAAAGAATTTAGGGACGCACATATCATTATTGTTACTTTATACATTGTTGGACCTGCTAGAAGGGCAAAGGTGGCAAAAGACCAAGAGGGGAGTCGGGATCCCGAGTCGCTGAAAGGGACTGGGGGAACTAATCTGGCTAGATTCTTGAAGGATGTTCGAGATGGAACAATGGATGCTTTAATCTAGTTGGAAACGTGTAAATATATATGTCTAGATGGTTTTTTGAATGGTTCTTAACTGGCTTGACTATTAAAGCACCCAAGTGGGCAAGAGGCGCCACGGGCGCCTTTATATAGGAGTGGAAACGCGGGAAAGATTGCGTTGCCAAGGTTATCGTCACTCCCACCTCAGCCTTCTTCATCCATGTCGGTAATCCTGTCTCATTCAAAGCCTCAAATCCCAGACTTGCTGATTGTTCAATACTAGACTAGGTTGCGATGTGTACCAAAAGGCCGTCAATGACGCCTGGCATCGCAATGGTAAAGTGTTTCAGTACATCTCCGGAGCGCCATACTAGACTAAAGCCTTTTTCAAACCAGTGAAAACATCTGATAAAAGGACTATTAGGGTGATAGATATTGAAATTTTTATCATGGGAGACTTGTAAGAGATATACATGACTGCAGCTGGTTCATTGTGCGTGGCCCCAAATTCTCCCGTTCGCTTCATTTAACTTGATTCAAGCTCTTCAGGTATATCCATATCTGCATACACGTCTGAGTCACCCGAGAGCGCACGCCTTTTTCCAGTGTTATCCTCTCATCCCTATATGAGTAGAAGGAGCACGGCCGCGGGCGAGTTACCTATCCACAGGTGCTCCAGCAAGTTCATCCAAGGCTCACTGCTTTGGTGCATCTGTGACAGCCCCTTACTCGGAACTTATCTTGATCAACAGTAACCCACGTTCACTCTCGATCGCGCGCAGCCTCACCGGAAGACGCCCGGACACCAAGACGCGCTCACGGCTTGTCAACGCCATTCACGGCCGAGACGAAAATCTGACAAATTATGTCTTTCATAGACGTATACCCTTGGGTGTTGCTGACGTCTGGGCCTCTGAAGAAGGTTCAAGTGGGCTCTGGACATCATTTTCATCAATTTCGACTCTCCACCTTGCAGAGTCACAGATCCGTCTTGTCTCGATCCACAACAAATTTCCGGAGTCTTACCCAGATAGAAATCCCCGGTTCGCTTTCGGATTTCCACCCGTGCGAGTACGACATCGGCATTTCTTCACCTATACCGTTACCACATCATAATGCTTTGTTGCTCTGCTCAAAACTATCCAAATGTTGAGAATATTCATCCACATACTTGCGTAATTCAAACGGCTCCGACCCATTACCTCTTCTGGTGGCTCAAGGTTCGCGTCCGAGCATAAAAGACAAGGCCGACAGACATAAATTCGTGTACACTCCAGTATCATCATCCCTGCATACCACAGGAGCCATGTCAACCCAGGTTCACGACTCAAAGGCTTCAAAATGGCTTCAATCCATTGTCTTTGACGTGGATCCTAGGACAGGATTCATGCCGCCAAAGGTTCCGCTGCAAAGGCTTCCTGGTGACTGGGAAGCATGGGAGACCCTGTTAGCTGAAGCAATCAGAGACCGCCTGGCGCCTGGAGACAAGATTGGCCTGTCTGACGCGGAGAAGAGCCTGTCTGCACGGTGGCGTGCATCTGTACGAGCGGTAGGTGTCTAACAGGTCGTGCAAATTGGGTCGTCACTGATCTGGGATTAGATGCCAGTGTTGCCTACTACGCAACTACTAAAAGCTGATGAACCCATGCTCTCGCGTCGCGCTCATCTCGTGCTGGCTTTCCTTCTTTCATTTTATGTGCAGACTCTCCCTCCTCAATCTCCCATCCTCGTTCCAAAACCCATTGCCATACCCCTTCTCCATGTGTCGAAATTCATCGGAATGCCACCGGTTATCACGTATGCTGACTGTGTGCTATACAACTGGCAGACTGTCCCAAGCTTGACCGGCAATACCCGTGATTCGTCCATCACTGCCGCTGCCATCGATCCTGACACACTCCATTGTCAAACCTTGTTCACTGGTCTTGGCGATGAAGAGGCATTCTACCTGTCATCTGCCAAAATCGAAATCCGGGGTGTCGAGGCTCTCGATATCATGCGTTCCACCATGGACGAGCTCTTTGTCAGTGATGCTATCGCCGTCGGCCGTGTAACAA
Organism: Moniliophthora roreri; assembly: GCA_001466705.2. NCBI lineage: Eukaryota > Fungi > Basidiomycota > Agaricomycetes > Agaricales > Marasmiaceae > Moniliophthora > Moniliophthora roreri. The sequence goes on from LATX02000248.1 coordinate 120,671, forward strand.
AGTTGCTCGACCGACTCGCCCTCGTCATCCGGGATCTCAAAACCCTTTTGATGGACGTTCGTAAAGGCTGTGACCCCGAAGCGTATTACAGTCAAGTCCGCCCTTTCTTCAGAGGCCAAGATGCATCTCACGAACAACGCAAGTGGGTATTTGAAGGTATCGAAGAGTATCCCGAGTTGGTCGAGTCGGATATTACAAAGGAGTTATCTGGGGCTAGTGCGGGGCAGAGCTCGTTGATATACGCCTTGGATGTCTTTTTAGGTGTCGAAGACGTCAGGTCGTCATCATTCATGGCGCGAATGCAAAAGTACATGCCAAGGAACCATCGACTATTCTTGGATCACTTGTCTTCAAACACTCGGCCATTGAGGCAATTTGTGATGGAGAGGAATACACAGGGGTCGAGTGAGGAGTCGTCTTTGGTGGAGGCGTATAATGCGGCCGTCAAGGCTTTGAAAGAGTTTAGAGATGGGCATATGATTATTGCGAGTTTGTACATTATTGGGCCGGCTAGGAGAGCACGGAATGCTCTGGAGGATCGAGAGGAGACGATCAAGCTGAAGGAAAAGTCGTTAAAGGGAACTGGTGGTACTGATATGGTAAAGTTTTTGAAGGGAGTTCGAGATAATACGATGGATTCGATGCTTGTAGCATGATCTGTACTAATATGCCTCTATGTACTTGTATATCTGGTACTACACCTATGGCTTGTCGAAAATTAATATTTATCGCTTGAGCGTACGCCTCGTCCCGCGTGACCACACATGGTCCGTGCGCCATCAACTGGTCCGTGCGCATCTGGGAATGTATAAAAGCGACCCGCAATCATTTTGATTCCTTACCACTCTGGCCTTTTGGCTTAGATCAAGTACGTTTCATTTCCATTTCTGGTCTATTTGTTTTAAGCCGAAAGCTGACAATCCTCGCTTTAAACAGGTGTAGTATCTGTTCTTTATAGGTATGTGGTTTTTATACTACACTTACCATATATAGTGCTGATATTTCCTTTTTAATCCAGCTTAACCGCTATAACGACCCCATCGGGGTCTGTTTTCGGTTATATAATTTTTGCCGCCCCCGTTCCTTGAGCTCTGCTTGCAACTCGAGGACACGATGACCTTGCTATTGCAGTGCCGGCTTGTGTCGTCAGGGGATCCTTTTCGGAGGATCCACTTTTCTCTCTATCTTTTTGCTCTGCTCTATGTACAGCTTCTGTTTGAAGCTTTGCGGGAATGAGCAAATGGATTGGTTGAGGAAGGAGGAATCTTTACATTTTTGAGTTGCATGCTTGAGTATCCTTCCGGGACATTTGTTAACTCTACGTTAGGTGTAGTATGGTATCTACATATGTATTGTGTACATTGGAGCTCCAGAATACCGAGTATCTTTACTATGTCAGTCAATAGCTAGGTGGTGTGCAGAGTATGGATGTTACAAGTTCGGATTTATCCGAATTTGTTCTTTATTGTTGCAACTGATCCAAAATTTTTTGAGCCTTGTGCCATCACGGAATGTTCTCCCATGAACAGATTCCTCCTTATGGTAGCACCCTCTTACTGCACAACACAGCACTTTGTCTGCCAGCATATATGTACAACAATTGTAGTGAAATGCTTAATGAGGTCTGGTCCATATCACAATTAGTATGGAGATACATCTTTTTCTTGCAGATTCTGTGGAAGTCCAGTGATCTCACAACACAAATTCCAGTCACCACTACTACTTGGAGTAAATATCAGAGAGAACCACAGTATTCTGTACCTTGACACATTGTTTCAGCTTCTAACTGGCAACAGATTTATATCATACAGTTTAAGGGGGTAGTCTATTTTAGTGGCAACTATTTTGTATCTCAAATTATTGATACAAATAACTGGGTCTGGTTTCATGGTGGTATATCCTCTCTTCATAGTCAGAGAGGAAAATACATATTTAATGCTGACCTTAATATCTTGTTGTTAGATATAAGCAGGTGCTGACAACAATATACTATCCATAAACCTATTAGAATTTCCTATAGCTACTTTTCTGGCTTTCTTCCTCTTTTTGAGTGCTTTTTGAGCCAAAAACAGCCCAAAAGGCACTTCAAAACAGCAAAAAAGCCAGAAAAGTGGCAGGATTCATAAGAAATTCTAATGCACTGCCTCTGCCTAGAAATGCCAATTTTGATAGAAATGAATCTCTATCATTATCAATCCTCAATAGTTCTCTGCTACAAATTTATTTTGGATGCTTTAATGTATTGTCTCAAAATCTGCTGACTTATACTTATTAAATATAATAAGGAAGAAATAGAATGGATTTTACAATCTGGGCAATAATAGTTTTTCAGTGTGTGACAGTGAATTTCAGGCTTTGGTTGAGATGGAGACTGGGTGAATATGCACCAAAGTTGGTATATACACTTGAATACATGTTACCTTAAGCTAAAAAATGCTCCAATGGCAAAACAATCTCATAGTATGAAATGCAATGTTGAAAGAGTAGAAGTGTAAAGCAAGGTTGAATAATTTTTGAACTCCACCTGCCATGAGCAATTCTGAATGTAGAATGTGTCACTTGCATTTGCACTCACCATTCATCTTGCTCACTATCTGCCCACAGGGCAGATAGACAGGGTATGCAGGCCAATAAATTTCCTTCTTTAAATCCTTTGGAGCTCAAGAGTCAGTTGAACTTCAAGAAGCAGCACAAGAAGGGCAATGACTGTTCTGTCACTGTCTATACTAGTATTGCAATGTCAGTAGAGGGCTAGGCAGCTGTGGAAGGCAACTAGTTGCAGCTCTGAACTATAGTCAACAATATTTTTCTAGGCACTTCTGGTTGATTGATAGTAAAGTATTCTTCACAATGTACATAGCTGATAGTTATGTGACCATGAGAAGGTTTGCTATATTTTGTCCACAGGTGACATCACCAGGCTATAAACTCTGCAAAGGTAGGCTAGTTGAGCCATGTTCATATAGGGGACAGCAGGTGTTAGATATCCTCTGAGATCTAAACAAGACATCTTAATCAGTCATTGAATGGTTTCAAAAAAAAGCATGACTTGCTGCTGAGAATTATTCAACCTTATCTCTTTTATGTACTGCCAGCAAAGAAAAACTTGAATGACAGGGCCATGCTTGTCCCAATCAATGATAATAAAGTAGATATTCTACAGTGTAAGGCTTGATTAGATTTCTAATAGTTGTGAAGCAATATGCTAACTTACACTCCATTTAGGCATTTATATGGCATGACCTTTTCCCTACTTCTGGTAACAACAATTGATTCTGGCTGCTGCCCTTGGTTCCACATCACACAAATCATAAAGTGCATACAAAGTTGCTGCAATAGAATTTGTGAGCAAAAAGAATGGAGAATTGAGTTACAAATAAGTACCTGGTGTGTGTACTTAAACCTAAAATCTGAATCAAGCAATTTCAGCATTTGGTTTTCCAGGTCAGATGGTTGGACAGTTTGCTTTTTGTGTGTCCTGGTCATAATTGCATGCTCTCTAAGAGCTAGTACATTGATAAACTGCAACTGGATTAGTAGAGGTCAATGTTGAGAGCAGAGACACAAATGTTTGTCAACTGCTTCACATGGTGTTGTAGTAAAGAGATGTTTGTTCTTTGGTACTACTATGAAAAGCAATTGTTAGCCCATCTGCATATGGTTAAATCTGCAAGACTCACTATAGTTGAAAAATTGCCATGAAAGCACTTCAAGGTTGAAAGAGACCATCCATCAGCACCCAGATATGACTGTCCAGTTCTTGCCTGAAACTCATAGTAGGCTTTGACGACTTCAAGTGGAATGGGTTCTCCATCTGGTTGCAGAGAGTTTTTGAATGGTGTTTTATTGTTTGGATTCTAAATTATCCCAAGAAAACAAATGAAATTGTCATGAATCTAAAGGCAATTATCAGTCAGAATGGCATTTTGATTGAGTGCTTCAAGCTCTATACAAATGTACTCCAACTCTGTCAACTCCATGACTACCTTGTGATGTGTTATGTCTCACAATGCAATGTTTGCCTATATAGTATCAATCTCTCTGAACTTTGCCAGCTGTGTTTCAAATGCCTTTCCATTGTCTCTCTGGTTTGGTTTTGGGTGCTTGCTGACCTGCCTGTTCTCTGAAGTGCTGATTTCAGAGACAGGCCTCTTCAATGGAGCATCTCTGGTAACCTTGAAGGTTACATGTAGAATAGATAAATTCCACAGCTCTGTATCAAAAAAAACAGTATGGTTGTTATAAAGTAGGGTTCTGTTGTGTGAGGCCATGACTGACACTCTGACTTGACTTGCTGAACCTGAGATGATGCCTTGTGATGCCAGCATAAACAGAACATTGTGAAGAACAGTAGTCTTGTCAATCTCTGTTAGAGAAAGTAAATCAGTTTTATTTGTGGTGAGCTTGAAAGACTTGTCCAAATTGCAATTTCCTTCAAGGCTTGGCCCAATCACAGTTATCAAGAATTGTTCCTTGAGGGCTGGCAGCACAATACAGTAGTTCCAACAAATTGATTGTGAGTCTTAAGATAAGGGAAAGAGGTGCTCAGTGCATTGAGAGTCCAAGAAAGTAAAAGAGTAGTAGGTGATGGTTGGCAGCCAAGATGAAACACACATGTCAATGCATCAGGCAGAATGTTAAGCTGATGCAGAACAGCTTGCAACATGTACAAACCTGCTTATTGGACATAAGATTACAAGATTCTAGTAGTATACACACATGAGCTATATAATTAAATGGTTCTAAAGATGAGGACAGACAATAATAATCTAATAACAAACAGACAGCAATGTGACATGATGAATTGATGGTATGGTAAAACATTGGAGGAAGACAGGGCAACAGAAGAAAAGCAAATCATAAAGTGAACATATTCTAGACATTGTTGTCAAACTTTCAGCCAGCAAACTCTTGTAGCTCCCAAAGAACAGATTTTGCCCACTTGACGGCAGTGGTGCAAACATCTTCTGTATCATCCACAGTCATAGCTTCAATGAGGTTTAGTGATGGGCAATGAAAGCAGCATGAATCTTCTGAAACACACCCTTGAATGTTCTGTTGATAGCTTTGATTTTTGGCTCCCTTTGTAACACCTGTCAAGTGAAAATCAGATTTGTTGGTAACAGTGTTTGTGAGACAATAAACTTGCCCTGTATATGTCCACAAGCTCTGCTTCTGTCAGAGATGAGTTTTTCACACAAGTGACAGCATCACCATTGCTGTGCCCCCTCTGGCAGTCCATTAGAATTCACATATAATGTCCAAGAAAGACTCCTTTAAAATAACTTCCATGCCACTGACTGTTCTAGATAGGGCATCAAGACACATCTGAAAGACATCACCTTGATGAACATCTCAGGAGCCAATGAGTTCAATATAGGCATGCAGACTCTCAGCGGAGAAAATGGATGGATAGAGGGCATTGATAATATTAGATATGTGCTTGTTCTTGAGCTTTTTCATTTGTTCAAGACACAGTGCCTGATCTGATGTTCTTGAGGTCTTTGATTCTGACCTCAATCCTGATTTCAATGTGGAGGTCAATCTAGCTTTGCTCAGAACCCCATTGTATGTGTCTTGCTGAGAATCCTTAGTTCCTGTCAATTCCTACATGTAATAGTTAGCCTTACTCCCAAATTATTAGCTAGCAAAAAATGAAATACCAAAAGGTATCTCTTCAAAATAGCCCTATTATTCTGTTCATTCTATTCTGGATCAACATCGTCCTTGGATTCTATGTAGTCACAATATGTCTTGTTTGACTAGAAAGCTGAATCCAATGCAGTGATAGCTTCATCATACATTCTTCACCTATAGTTGGCAAGATTTTTTGTGATTTCCTGATCAACTTCTATAGATCTTGATGTGATTGGTGAAGGCAAGGTGAAGTATGGACAAGACACAGACACATTGAGTAACATGTCACCCCTATAAGTCTTATGGCCCTTTAGTGTATAAATTTTGTTTCTTCTCTCTCTTTCTTCCTTCACTTTTACTTTTCCATGGACTTCATATATGCTTCTCTAACATACAAAAAGACACTTATGGCTATGCTGACCCTCTTACCAAAGAAGGGATCAGGTTTTGGCATCATCTTGAGAAACAGGCCTAGTGTAGGCAAAATACCTAAGAATAGTGAGATTCAATGTCCATTCAAGACTTTGACTCTGACAACTATATGTTACAGGAAAGGCAAAGAAGCCATCCAAGCCATGAAAGTATAGTAAACATAGCCTGACCCCAGATAAAGACATCAAGGAACCAATTGAAGATGAACAGGGTTGGTCAAGCGATGGGAAGAAGGCAAAGTTGAAAAGTATGTTGACATTTTATGCTATCAGCCTGCATTTCACTGATTTAATATAACTTATAGGTCATTTTAAATGAAAAGTGGCCACAACAATTTTTTCATCTGATGATGAAAATAGTGCTAGTGAATTTAAAGATGTGTTTGAAGGACAGCTGGCCTTGTTATATTGCAATGCTAAACCTTACTCTCTAGTCTTTTTCAGGTGTTTCTAATGGTAATAAACAGCAAGATGGTGATAAAGATAAAGAGAGTCCAAACAATTATAGAGCCAAGACCACTATGGTTACTGATGAGACCATACAGAACAGTAATGAGACTATAGAGGACATGGACAAGACCTTAGTGTCTGAAGAGGGGCATGAGGAAGGTATGCAGGTCATGCAACACTATAAGTCAGAAGCTAACAAAAGGATATTGAATCCAGAAAAGGAAGCTCCAATAAAGTTTCAAGACCAAGATGTAAATCAGAATAATGGGAACTGTGTAGCCAAAAAGCCAAGGCTTAGCTTGTATAGTATGCATATGTCCTCTCATTTCTATTCATGATCTCAAATACCCCTCAACTTTCAAGGTGAGACCAATGAAGCTGGTCCCAGCACCATTGCCTTGCACAGAGGCAATGCAAAGGCACAAAGTAAGTCAGCCCATCTATTATCTTTTTATGCATCTGATCACTTTCTTTGCTAGGCTTTTTTGCCAATAAGGCAAAACAGGCAAGTGCAGGACACTTGGTCAGAAAATAGGGCAGCAGTTTCAGTGAGTCCTGGACTTGAATATGTCAGTGCTTCTGACTCTCCTCTCAATGTCAACACATACAGGTCAATGTGGTATCAGGAGGAAGGGCAAGAGCAAACCTCTGCATTCCAGAGGAGCTTGATATTCTATGCTCTTATCATTGCTTGTTGCTACTTGACCTTGTTTCTTCACTTTCTTGATCCTGATCATGTACTATTATTGCTATAGCCCAATCCATATTCTCACTTTCTCTTATTGGCAGTTCAACATGATTTCCATGTAGCCTCTTGTTGTTTAGATGAAGCATATTGTAATAACAAGAAGTACAACTAATGCTACAAGAGACAGTAGGTGCAAGAAGGAATAGAGGGTAGAACACAGAGCAGCTGCCAGTGGAGACTGCATGTGTGCTGTGAGATACAGAAAGAAGAAAAAGAGACAAGAGGCTACAGTTGTGTTGTTTCTACAGAATAAAATAGATTACTTTGATTGGTTTCCAGGCTCTGCCCATATAGTAGCAAACTGGAACACTGACCTCATCTCAGAACCTAGTAAGGCATTTTCGCAACAATAGGCCAGAATCATAATTTTCTCTAGAACCAAAGTTATTTACAAGGTATTAGGTAAAATTCTAATAATACAGATACTACTGGAGTAATAGATAGTGGGAGAGGAAGGAAAGAACTACTTACAAAGCAAATATGTAGATCTATCCACACCTGCACTTTGCCAATGGAAGACCTTTCTCAGCACTATATAGACTGAGTTTGCACTTTTTTGTGTTTCTTGGCATGGGTGAGAGAGTGTCAATTCCTGACTCATCTGAAGATGACATGCTCTTCTTTTCACCTTCATCCTCCTTGTACTCCCCATCTGCATTACTATCCAGATTGTGTTCAGTTGAAGGCTAATTCTCTTCTTCCACTCTATACATAGCAGCATCTTCATCATCAGCATCCTTCTCCTTTTCCTCATCATCATCCTTCTTGTCATTATCCTTCTTCTTGTCATCATTCTTCTTCTCATTATCATTCTTCTTCTTGTCATCATCCTTCTTTTCATTGTTGTTAGCATCCATTGCAACAACTTCCTCATCTACTTGACCATTCAATATTCCATCATCTGAGCATGAATCAGAATCAGATTCCTCTCTCTCTGCAGGACTTCTGTGCCAGCTTTCAAGCCTCTCATGACCATGTAGTAGTAGTCATTGGGATCAGGCCTATCTATCACAGGATTATGCCAATGGTCCTTACCATTAATTTGGTTAATATCTATTGTCTGCTGAACATCAGGTGGACATTGGCCCAACCTGCATGATTTGACAGACTAGTGGACTCTATATTCCAAGAACCACTGGTATGACTCTGCATGATGGCTTGCATACCAGTAGTGTCTGGCAGTCTTTGAAGAATCTTTTCTTTTGCTGGCAGCATCTAACCAATCAATGAATTTGGGCCACCAAGAAGTGTCATGACAATTATGCTTCTTCTGTTCAGCCCATGCTCCAAACATCACCTGCATGAACTGCATGACTTTAGCTGTTGTCCAACCTTTTCTTGCTCCCTCAAATTCAGTGACTTGACACAAAAGACAGCAGCACTGCTGCACCAAAAAAGACTCCTGGATGTAATGAATTGATTGAACAATGTTCTGCTTGGATGTCTCAACTATAATCACAAGGTTGCTCTTGATCCAGTTGATGATTTTAGATCTGGCCAGCTGTGCTTCAGCATAGGATTGTATCTCCTCCTCAAGGTGGACTGCCTTAGGATTGTACCTCTTGGGCCATATGATCAATTCTAAATCAATAAGATTCAATAAGGTCAAAAAATCCATCATGCCAGTGAATGTCAGCAGGTTGGGAACATGAGCCACAATGTCATTGTTCTTGCAATTGAGCAAGGTAGAACTCATTCTCTGCCACAATACATCCATACCAGAACAACATAATTCATGCAAGCATGGTCTGATGCACCAGATGCTCCTAGTTAGTTATCTTGTCTTGTCAGGTAAACAGGTGCAGAATGGCCCAACAAGTCTCCTGAATTGTACTTGAACAATAAAAATGATGACTGTAGCAAACTGAAGGTGCAAGAGTCACCATGTAATGTGGTATACATGGGCATATGACACTACAAGGCTTCAGCATCATCAAGAGGATGCAGGAGTGGACTTACAGTAAATCTTCTTCTTGTAGCAGTATAGACACTGCCTTCCAGCTCACATTATTGGTCATGTCTAGTTCAAACTTTCTGAACATGTTCAGCATGGCAGAGCAGGAAAATTCCTTGTTTGCTGGGACTAAGAGAAGGACTAGTTTGGCACTGATCTCCACTCCAATGCATATTGCAAACCCACAAGAGTCAATGTGCCCATGATGCAGAGTATCTTTAGTAGCTGCAAGCTCCCAGTGCTTGTTGGAAACTAGGTAACCACCACCACAATTCTTGTCTATTATTGTATAGAGGAAAGCAACATTATTGGTTAACAGCCCTTCTAACTTGATACAATTACTAATGCTAGGAATGTTGAGGATATTGAGGATCCTTCTATTCTTAGAGTTGTGGGCCTCCTTGAGAAGATCTATGAAGGTACAAGGAGTATGAACAGCATTTCCAGATCCATTAGAAAGGCATTGGGCCTCATCTGCAGCACATTTAGCACACATAAAGAATCTAAAAATTTGAAGAGTTTGTACTGTAAGCAATACATTTCAGGGTGAGAGCTCCAAAAGCCAACAATGCCTCCTTGTTGAACTTGCTCTTTTTGTTGTGACAAGGGACACTATGCAATACTATATGTTTCTGAATATGTTCTGTTGTTTATAAGCCTCAAGAGCCTCAAGGTTACTGTAGGAGTTGTAATGCACCATAGGAATGGTAATTTGCTTGTTGAGTGAGCTGTATCCCTTTCCTCTCAGCATGACAGGTGGCAGCTGGGCCTTGCTCTGACTCCTATTGGCCAATTTCAGCAAACCATATAACTCATCTTGATGGGTATTATGCTACATTAATACAACCTGTAAGTACTGGGACATTCACTCACAAGAACAACTCACATAGAACCAGAGCCTGTAAAAGAATGGCTCCTCAGACAGATTAAAGAGAGTATAGGCTCTTTCTATTGTTCTCTGCAGGAATAGTCAGCAATGCACTCAAAAACTATGATACTACCATTACATATTGCTTTGCAGATTTTTTTCTGTGTTTAGATAATAGTGATGGTAATGGGCCCTCTACTATAAGTGGTATTTCTTTCTTTCTCAGATGTTCCAATAGTTGTACAGGAACTGCTGGTTGAGTAGGATTTGACCTCTCTGACACCTCATTGATATCTGTTAATGGTGACTCTAGGGCCTTACTAGAGGTATCACTATCATTCTGTTAATAGTGATCCAAGGCATCTGCATTCTTGCTTGACTCATTGACATTCATTGCCTCCATTGTCTCACATGGATCAGAAGCATCTGGCTTGCTATCAGCTATAGTGTCAGTGTTTGGTGTTCAGTGCTTATCAACAGAAGACTTAAGATTGTTGATGTCATTTATGGATTCAGGCAAAGCCTGGTGAAAATCAGAAGAAGATACTGTATCACTAGATTCTGGAACTTCAACAGCACTAGAATCTGACTGACCAGCTGTATGATTGACTGATAATTTGTCTAAGATAAGACTAGTGGAAAACTACCCAAATGATAACCTCCAAAAGTCTAACTCAGGTTGTTGTGCAAGTGTGGATTGACATAATCAGAGTTACTGCACTTAGAATGCCAACAAAACTCTTAGCTAGGTTGATTTTCTCTTATTGAAGCAATATACTTCAAAGAGTTTATATTCAAACACACAAACACACACACAAGAACATAGTGCACAAAGCACAAAACACAAGAGCTACAGTTCCACCAAAAGACTTGGTAGCCAATATAGTCTGACTCTATGGAGTTCAAGACTTCTTTAAGACAACTACAGTACACAGTGTACTGGAAAAGGTTCTAGACCAGTTTCTACAAAGAGCTTAATTGCAGGCCCAATTCCTTTATTAAGACTCTAAGTGTGTCACAACCTGATTGTTACAACATGGACATGTGACTAACACACACATGGATTACTAATTTTCTTCTCTCATGTTCTCTGAACTTCCATTTTGATTACATATTGTTCTTCTATATTCCTTGAAGTTCTATATCTATCAGTCAGGATGTTCTCTCTAGTTCTTTCCCTTTCTTTTCTATTACTAAGACTAGTTACATGACCTGTATATAAGACAACCAGAACTAGGTCTAAGCTCCTCAGCTTGACCTGGTTTGCAATAAACCTTGTACTAGCAATGAACCTGGGACCTTCTGAACAAACACTTAAACTTGAACCTTGCAACTATCTTGATGACATCATAGTCAAGTTAGTTGTCAACATTGCTATGCAAGTAACATAACACTGATACCCAACACAGGCCACACTCTAAAAGCCACCAGAACTTTTGGTGTAAAGTTATCTCTTAGAAAAGTGCTATGAGGCACTCAAGATGTTATTTCTTGTCTCTTATGACACAAGTTCATTATCAGATTTTCAGATTTCTATCTCTCTGGAGTCACTCAGGACCAATCTTCAGAGCCTAAAGTGAGGAAGTAAAACTAGAATGGTACACACAATTATGCACCAAACAAACTCATCATGTATTCATAATCAGAGGGGGCAGAGTTNAGTGAGAACAAAGGTACCTCTTGTACCTGAATATAGCCCTCTTAGCTATGTTCTGCAATGATTCTCAAGAGGACAAATCTTCTAGACACTGCTAGCCTGAAACCCTCTCTGATTTATGTTGAAACACCAGACTATACTGATGCATGTCAGCTACCCTCTTAGTAGACTGATACAATGTTTCTCTTATCAGAAAACACACCTCTTGTGTTAAAAACTAAGCTCTTCCTAGCTTTTATTTATATCTCTGGTTTGGATTACAATCTCAGGTCTCAACTAGCCTGTGCCTCTTGCACAACTAAATAAGCTAGGGCCTGAAGTGGTTGAAAAATACTGATTGCCAGTAGCTCTTCTACCTGAACAACAATGTCATACACTCTGGTAATTGGTGGGCAGTATCTCTCCTGCTTTCCACCTATAAAACACATCCCCTTATATACCCTACAACATAAATAATCTAATATATCTGTCACACATACAAATAAAACTGAGTCAGGTGCTAAATATTATATAAACTGAGCTGTGTTTGGTGATTTCTCTGTCACAGTGTCCAATTGTAGTCAGGCTTTGTAGCCATAATCTCTTTTATTCTTTTTCTATGATGATTGTCCAGTCTCCTGACACTAATCGTTTGCAATTTTCTCTATCAAACAGCTCTCCTTCCAACTCCATTTGAAAATATTATATTTCTATGCCACTCTGCATGGTTCCTTCCTTCTCTGTCTATTGTCATCTGCTCTGTGGATGCATTAATTTGTCTAAGATAAGACTAGTGGAAAACTACCCAAAAGGTAACCTCCAAAAGTCTAACTCAGGTTGTTGTGCAAGTGTGGATTGACATAATCAGAGTTACTGCACTTAGAATGCCAACAAAACTCTTAGCTAGGTTGATTTTCTCTTATTGAAGCAATATACTTCAAAGAGTTTATATTCAAACACACAAACACACACACAAGAACATAGTGCACAAAGCACAAAACACAAGAGCTACAGTTCCACCAAAAGACTTGGTAGCCAATATAGTCTGACTCTATGGAGTTCAAGACTTCTTTAAGACAACTACAGTACACAGTGTACTGGAAAAGGTTCTAGACCAGTTTCTACAAAGAGCTTAATTGCAGGCCCAATTCCTTTATTAAGACTCTAAGTGTGTCACAACCTGATTGTTACAACATGGACATGTGACTAACACACACATGGATTACTAATTTTCTTCTCTCATGTTCTCTGAACTTCCATTTTGATTACATATTGTTCTTCTATATTCCTTGAAGTTCTATATCTATCAGTCAGGATGTTCTCTCTAGTTCTTTCCCTTTCTTTTCTATTACTAAGACTAGTTACATGACCTGTATATAAGACAACCAGAACTAGGTCTAAGCTCCTCAGCTTGACCTGGTTTGCAATAAACCTTGTACTAGCAATGAACCTGGGACCTTCTGAACAAACACTTAAACTTGAACCTTGCAACTATCTTGATGACATCATAGTCAAGTTAGTTGTCAACATTGCTATGCAAGTAACATAACACTGATACCCAACACAGGCCACACTCTAAAAGCCACCAGAACTTTTGGTGTAAAGTTATCTCTTAGAAAAGTGCTATGAGGCACTCAAGATGTTATTTCTTGTCTCTTATGACACAAGTTCATTATCAGATTTTCAGATTTCTATCTCTCTGGAGTCACTCAGGACCAATCTTCAGAGCCTAAAGTGAGGAAGTAAAACTAGAATGGTACACACAATTATGCACCAAACAAACTCATCATGTATTCATAATCAGAGGGGGCAGAGTTACTTAAGTATATACAAATATCTGGCTGTTCTTATATATGGTCCATGGAATATATCTACAAGAAAATATAAATAATGTCTGATAATTCAGGAAATAATAAAAGAGTGACTGAGATACTAAAAGAGGGAATATTCGGATGTCACAGAGTCTGGCCATTAGGGTATCCGATCATATCTGCACAGGTATCTGCTTTCCAGGTGTTCTGGACTCTTAGATATTTGATTTTTCTCTTTTCTAGATGGGTCTGGATGGACAGATGAGTCTATCCATTCTGCATTCTCTTTTCCAGCATTTGCACAGCTGCTGATGTCCAGGTTTCAAAGCTTTCAAGGCTGGAACATACTGTTTCTGTTCCTGTCTCCTTTGATAATTTGTTCTTGATCTTATCTAGGACTTTGCATTCCTTGAATATCAATTATGTCTTGTTGTATCTGTAGTCNAAGATGTTATTTCTTGTCTCTTATGACACAAGTTCATTATCAGATTTTCAGATTTCTATCTCTCTGGAGTCACTCAGGACCAATCTTCAGAGCCTAAAGTGAGGAAGTAAAACTAGAATGGTACACACAATTATGCACCAAACAAACTCATCATGTATTCATAATCAGAGGGGGCAGAGTTACTTAAGTATATACAAATATCTGGCTGTTCTTATATATGGTCCATGGAATATATCTACAAGAAAATATAAATAATGTCTGATAATTCAGGAAATAATAAAAGAGTGACTGAGATGCTAAAAGAGGGAATATTCAGATGTCACAGAGTCTAGCCATTAGGGTATCTGATCATATTTGCACAGGTATCTGCTTTCCAGGTGTTCTGGACTCTTAGATATTTGATTTTTCTCTTTTCTAGATGGGTCTGGATGGACAGATGAGTCTATCCATTCTGCATTCTCTTTTCCAGCATTTGCACAGCTGCTGATGTCCAGGTTTCAAAGCTTTCAAGGCTGGAACATACTGTTTCTGTTCCTGTCTCCTTTGATAATTTGTTCTTGATCTTATCTAGGACTTTGCATTCCTTAGATATCAATTATGTCTCGTTATATCTGTAGTTATGTAGCTACACTTGTTCTGAGGTGTTTTAACTCTTTCTGAGGTTGTGTTGCCCCTTGTTAAGTAATTTCATCTATTTGCACCATATTAGAACTCTTTATTAAAAGATTATTTGCTTTGATTGTTATGTGAGTGCTTTGCCGATAACACTAAGTTCAAGTTTGAGCTTGATTCACGAACTCCGAAGTCAATAGACTTGAATAGATGACTTTAGAGAATGATGATTCGAGGCGAAGAACAAGGTTTTGATAAAGTTTAACCAGGTCAAGCTGAAGAAGCTTGTCTACTGGTCTTGGTATATAAATACAAGGCTTCTAACTAATGACTAATACTCAGAACTATATTTAGCTACAATGAGTAATCAAAAGTGAGTCTTGGTAAGAAAGAATCTTATAGAAGGAATTTGTAAGTGAAAAAGAATATATGACTAAGAGGAAACACGAGAGAAAGAATAATAGTACATGAGCGTCCCTATTAGTCCTCGGAGCACCCGTTGTTGTAACATTAGCCCCTGTTTACATTTGAAGTTCCAGCTTCGAACACAACTGCCCTATTAACATATCTTACCAGCACAAATGTCCTCTCTTCTCCATCCTCAGTAGTGATAGTGAACGGCTTCCTATTGTCTGTGATGCAGACCACAGTGAGAGTTAAGGGGTCTGCAGACAAGTCTTCCTCAGTAGAAGTGGGGCTTGTTGGTGATGTTACTGAGGGTGGTGGCATCACCGTAGTCATCCTCAAAGCCGTCAACAACCTGATGACCCCTGGAAGAGCTTGCGATAAAAATTTGTTCACTGTGTTGTAGTCGTGGGCAATGATCAGAGAGATGGTGAGGTTGGAATGTGTGACAAACTGAGCACTGGTAGTCTGCACAGTCCTGTGTATTGTGACCGTGTTTATGGCACCAATCACATCTAGAAAATCTGTCATAGATACCTGACTGCATGGAGAGGATGACCTTGGTCTTCCTGGCTCAGTTGTTTCGTTGTCAGCGTTGTTTTTGAGGGGGTTGTTGGGGTTCAGGAGTGATTGGTCTGAGAGTCCAGGTGGAGGTGTCCCAGAGGTCCTCAGGGGTGTTTCAGTCTCGGGTGTTCCAGGTGGATTGGGGGTCATCGTTTGGAGGGATTGGATATGGAATACAGAGGGGCAGGGTAGGGGTTTGGTCGAGTTGTTCTCTGGTTGCGATAGGGATGTCCTCAACCTCTGGGCTGAATTGGACCTGGAGTCAGACATGTCAGGGTATGGGTTCTGGGGGCATGGAGACTCGTCTCGAGGTGGAGGGGTTGGGGGAAGGTCTGGGCTCGGGACTCAGAGATGGTTCTGGTCGATCAAAGTTATCTGTATCGAAACAGTTGATGGAGATCGGTGGAGCTGATAAGAGTCTGGCATCCTTGACAAGCTCATAGTCCTCAAAGGCCTCTGTGGAGTATCCAGAAGGATATTCCAATCCACCTGTGGGAGATGTCTCACCTCTGGCAGTGGGGGAGTGATCTAATTGGGGTGAGTTATGGGGGAGGAAGAGTGTGGGGGCACAAATCATGGGTACTATGAGTTGGCCTGGAATCACAAATCTGGAAGCAGCTATGTCGACTGCAATTTGGTTGAGCTGGAGGTTGGCCACAGTCAGCAGACTGTCAAAGTGCTAGTGTTGTCGTTGAACAAATTGGTAGTCGGATAAGAGGTGATCAACAAGGGGGAGATTCTGGGTGGTGTTGATGATCCTTTCTCTATAGGTGGTGTTATTGAGAAGGTATAGGAGCTAGGGAGCGGTAGGGCAGAGGTTGTCATAGGTATAGGATTGAGACATTGTGAAGCTTTGGTGAGGATCTTTCTGAGTTTGTTGGCCTTTTTATAGTCTGCTAGGGTCTCTTGAGCATGTTCAAAATCTTCTTCCCATAGCCACTCGTTCTCTGCAGAGGGATATCCTTTCCAGGAAACTAAAAATCTTTAAGGTTTCTTTTTTGGGAAATGTCCAATGATTGCTTCAATCTCGTGTTCTTCTTGTCCTTCTACTAGGTCAGGCAGAGGTTTCAGGAAGTTCTTTCCGTGGACCTCATTTTGTCTATATGGGGAGAAGAGGGATGCATGGAACACAGGGTGTACCTTCCATTGTTCAGGTAGGGTTAACTTGTACGTTACCAGTCCTAGGATGGCTTCTATTTTGAATGGTCCTTCCCGTTTAGATGCTAGCTTCTTTGATAGGTATCTGAAGTTGAGGTTCTTCCCTTCTAACCAGACTTTCTGTTCTACGGTGAAGGGTGTGAAGGTACGTTTGGTCATTCCTTCTATTCTTCAACGTGCCAACTCCATAAGGGAATAAGTTTCTTCTCGGAGCTTCTTTAATTCCGACAGTCTGGTTTCTACAGACAGGATCGTTGTTTTTGTGAAAGTTGTGGGTAGTGGTCTGGGATTATACTCCATCATGAGGTAAAACAGAGATTTCTTCATGGTGGAATGAGTTTGATTGTTGTGTGTGAATTCAGCAAAGGGGAGGAATTCCATCCATCTGTCTTGTTGTCTCAAACAGAACATTCAAAGAAAGACTTCTAGTTCTTGATTGACTCTTTCAGATTCTCCATCTGTTTGTGGATGGAATGTGGTACTCATCATGTGTTTTATTCCTAATTGTTTTTCTAATTCTTGAAAGACCTTTGCAGCGAATCAAGGATCTCTATCTGAGACAATTTTATCTGGTAACCTGAATCGTTTGTACATGTAGTTGAGGATTAAGGTTGCCATCTGTTCCACGTCTATAGTTTTGTTTCAGGGTGTAAAAATTACCCCCTTCATAGAGGAGTGGTCCACCACAACTAGAATAGAATCAAATCCCTCCAATTCTGGCAGGTCTGTTATTAGGTCCATTGTAATTTTTGTAAAGGGTAACACATCTTTTTCCCCTTGGATGGGTAGAGTAGGGGCTTTCATTGGATGGGTGATAATTTTGCTTTCCTGACATCTTGTGCAACCATCTACAAACATCTTGACAGATTTGGCCATTCCAGGCCACCAATAATCCCGGGATACTTGTTCTAATGTATTGAATTGGCCTGGATGTCCTATCTCTTTTGCTTTATGGATGGTTTTTACAATATCTCTTCAGAGATTTCCTTTATTGGGGATATAACAACATCCCTTGTAAAAAAGAAGTCTGTTATCAATGGTCCAGTCTTGTAATGCCGATTTGATCGGTGGTGGTCCTTCCTTTAGAATCATCTTCATTGCATCGTCATATAATGTTTCCCCTTTCAGGTTTTCCACTATCTCGTTGTGTAATTTGATATCCAATGAGCATATGAAAAACTTATCTGGTAACATTATGACATCATCATTGTTGTTTTCATTGGTGTCAATATGATCTAATCTCCTAGATAACGCATCAGATTGTGTCATTTTGGTGCCTGCTGTATGAATCAGTTGGAGGTCAAATTGCGATAAGAATAAGCTCTATTGTGCTTGTCTTCAATTTAATTTTTGAGCTGTTTTGAAGAACATAAGATTTTTGTGGTCAGAAAGAATAGTGATTGGATGTTTTTCTCCCATGAGGTAATGTCGCCAGGATTCCAGAGCTCTGACTATGCTGAATAATTCTCTATTGTAAATTTTGTAATTCCTTTCTGTTGGTGTGAGAGAGTGTGAGATATATCCACATGGGTGCCATTCCCCATCCATCCCTTGTTGTCTTAGGACTGCTCCTGTTGCCCATTTCGATGTATCGCATTCTATTAAGAAGGGTTTTTCAGTATCTGGCATTATCAATACAGGTTCAGAGAGGAACTTCTGTTTGAGCATGTCAAATGCTATTTGACATTCCTGGGTCCATTCAAATTTGATGCTCTTCTTTGTCAGGTTATTGAGCAGTCTGGCTAATTCCAAAAAACGTCTGATGAACTTTCGATAGAAGTTTCCAAATCTGAGAAAGGACTGGACTCCTCTGACCATCGTGGGTGGTTTCCAATCTCATATTCCTGCCAATTTTACTGGGTCCATGCCAATATAGCTGGGCTGAATAATCATGCTGAGGAAATCTATTTCTTTGACATTAAACTGGCATTTTTTGGGCTTGAGGAATAGGTCGTGTAATCATAAGCGTTCCAGTACTTGAATGGTCCATTTCTTGTGAGTTTCCAAATCTGGGGAGAATATCAAAATATCATCCATGTAAATGACTATCCATCCTTCTTCGATATAATCAGCAAAGATGTCATTCATAAATGATTGGAATGTAGCTGGAGAATTGGATAACCCAAAGAACATCACCATAGGCTTGAAAAGTCCTTTGTTAGTTTTGAACGCTGCTTTCCATTGGTCTCCATTTTTGATCCGTATGTTATTGTAACCATTTTGTAAGTCCAATTTGGTGAAATATTGTGCTCCTTTTAGTTTGTCAATAAGATCTGATACCAAAGGCAGCAGATATGCAGTTTTAATTGTCTCTTTGTTGAGTTCTCTATAATCTTGGCATAGTCTGAAAGTGCCCTTTTCCTTTTTCGATACAAAGAAGAAAGGAGAAGCTATTGGTGATTTCGAGGGTCGGATGTAGCCCTTGCGGAGATTATTGGTGAGGAATTCGTTTTGGAGTTGTTGTTCTATGGGAGATAGGGGGTATATTTTGCAATTTAATGTTTCCATTCCTAGTTTGAGGTCAATGGCATGGTCATATGGTCTAGATTCCAGAAACCTTTCTGCTGTGTGTTTCTTGAACTGTTGTTTATATTCTAATAGAAAATCGGAGATTAGTTCTTCTATTGGCTTCTTTTCCTCGATTTTCTGATTGTGTTCCAGCATCTGTGATACCGAAGTTTTGGCTCTAATAAGGACTTCTGCTGGCGTCTGGTCTAGAACCCCCCTAAAGCAATTGATATTGATTTTCCATCGTGGTGGGATTTCTACTTCTCTGGATTTCCAGTTAATTTGTGGGTTATAATGTCATAACCACAGCATTCTGAGAATAATTTGTTCTCCTCCTAGCTCCGAGACCATAAGGTCTTCTGTCATTTTTCAATTCCCGATCAGGAAGGTTACCCTGGCCATATGGGTTATGTAGGCTGATGTATTTAGGGTCCCATCTACGTTAAGGACTTTAATTTTTTTGTCCAATTTGATCAAAGGAAGACGTAGCTTTTTAGCTGTGACTCTGCTGATAAAATTCCCTTCTGCACCTGAATCTATGAGTGCTAATTTGTCAACGATTTGATCTCTGGTATAGAGTGCCAGCGGAATATGCATAGAATTTCGTTCCATCATGGCTGATACAGTTACACTAGAAATACAAATTGGCAGGGGAGACGTCGAGCTCAACCGCCGCACTAAAAACCCCCTCCTTCCATAAGATCCAAAATCTGGGTTTGTTCTTCTTCAGAGAAGTCTCGGTAAATAGCACAAATTTTATGGTATGCATCTTCCAGAGTGTTCTTCTTTTGATTTTCCCTTTTTGGTTCGTCCTTTGTTTTCTCCATACAATTCTTTCCAATGTGTCCCGGCTTGCTACATTTGTAGCACAACCTCTTTCAACGATATTCCATGGCTTCAGTATCGGAAAGTTGATTTACCTTTGTCTCAGTTTTAGGGGTTCTCTTTGTCCTTTCCCCTCTTGTGATGGCTATCATGGTGAGCCAGGCATTATTGTATTTCCTGGCTCTATCATACTATCCTTCAATTGTGTCAGGCTGATCGGGGAGAGAGAGGCAGAATTTGAGAAGAGCGGGATGAAGTCCTGTCATGAAGTGGTTGATAAGGGCTCTGTTGTCATATTCAGAGTCTATGGCAAGGAAATGGAACTCAGTGATGTATTTGTCCACATGTTTCTTGTTCTGCTTTAGGTTTTTCAATTTGAGTCGGGTGTTGGTGCCTATATCCACCAGTCGGAAGGCCTTTTTGAAATCTTCAAGAAATTCTTTCCATGTCATCAGCCGAATCTGATCCTTAGGTTTCATGTCAGAGGCTTCTGCTGCTTTCTCCTTAAGGCTTTTCTTGTATTCATCGGTTTTTGCCTTTATCCATTGAGCAGCATGTCCTTCTTTCATATAGGACAAAGTAAATAAGATTTTATCTTTGTCACTTGGATAGAGAGTGTCATTAGCCATGAGGTATAAGTCTACCTCAGTTAGAAAGGTACTGGCCTTAGCCAGTGACCCGTTATAGCTATTTGGGACAGCTACTTTGTTCTCCTTCTTTTTCTCCCCATTGGTTTGTAACGTTCTCAATGTGGAGATTCAATCCTCTAAGGATGTTCCCGTATGTTGCATAGTCATGGGATCTGATGGTGGAGGTATAGAAGATGACCTGGTTAAGATGGGAGTTTCTGGTCTGTCAGTTTCTAGTTGCCTGTTCAAAGACGACAGCGAACTCAGGGTTTCAAAGGGTTGGGTCTGTGTTACTGTTTCAGTAGTCAGGGAGTTCGTCTGTTCCTGAGAATGATCTCACGAGTGATGGAAAGAGGTTTGGGTCAATGTTCTCCTTTCGTTGTCAGATACGTCGAAGCCTGTTGTGAAGTCCAATGTCTGTCTGGTCCTGGACCAGGTTCTGGGTGTTCTGGTTGTCCATTGTATAATTTCCTGTCTTGCCTCTTCCTGGGCAATTAATTCTAGTCTTTGGATTCTCTGCTCGAATGTGAGCTCAGTTTCTGGGGTAATAAGAAGAAAGGTTCTCCTCTGTTGTTCTCGTTCTGTTATCTCCAGGTCGTCAGCAGGTGTTTGCCAATGTCTAGACATGGTGTTGTCTTCTGGGTGCCTGGATCTAAGAAGGTCGGCAAGATCAGCTTGACCTAATGTTACACGAGTGCTTCACCGATAACACTAAGTTCAAGTTTGAGCTTGATTCGCAAACTCCAAAGTCAGTAGACTTGAATAGATGACTTTAGAGAATAATGATTCAAGGCGAAGAACAAGGTTTTGATAAAGTTTAACCAGGTCAAGCTGAAGAAGCTTGTCTACTGGTCCTGGTATATAAATACAAGGCTTCTAACTAATAACTAATACTCAGAGCTATATTTAGCTACAATGAGTAATCAAAAGTGAGTCTTAGTAAGAAAGAATCTTATAGAAGGAATTTGTAAGTGAAAAAGAATATATGACTAAGAGGAAACACGAGAGAAAGAATAATAGTACATGAGCATCCCTATTAGTCCTCAGAGCACCTATTGTTGTAATATTGATTCTGATCTGTATATTCCAATGCCTGATCATTCTCTGATCATCCCTTTTCTTTCAAGTCATCTCTCTGTTCTGATGTCTTCTCTAAGTACCTCTGTACTGTATGACTGCATGTTGCACTTTGCAGATGTCATAGAAAAGTGAACAAATTGAAAATTTCCATTAATAGCACTTTGAGAGAGCTCAGTTAACTAGCCAACATGTTCATATAGTCATAGTTAGGTTCTCTACAGGTTTTGGGAGTGATCTGCTCCAGATCTGATACATAGATAAGTCAGAATGTACAGCCTTAGACACCTCTGTATAGTGTATCATATAGCTCTTTGTACTTTCCAACACACTGTAGCTTCTCTAAGGCAATGACTAGCAGACTGGGCTCACTCTATTTCTTATTACCCATTATCTGATGTCATATCAAAGTGTTCTGATTTAAAAGTAATGTAAATTAAATAAAATTGGGTCTTTTCTAGGTTTGCCATATTACCAATACCTCTCCTGGGCCTGGTGATAATTAGTTGCCAGAATGAACACTTCCTCTGTTCTTCAAAGATGTAGTGGTTACTGCTGTAAGGGTATCTGAAGTGATTTGTTCAGATGAGGGGTTGGCAGATGTAGCAGTAACTGCTGCTGGAGTGCATGATTCCAGAATCTGAACAACCTGACCACCATCAGCTTGGGGCACCAATGCCATGGCATGACTTCTCTTCAGTTGAGAAACCTGTGGGAGCAGAATCCTCTAGAAGAGGCAATGATTGCAGTAGAGAGCTTAACTATCTGCTTAACCTGCTGTTGGTGTTCAAAATATTATTGTGAATGAACTATTAACAGGTCAATACTTCAACCCCAATTCAGAAAGAAGAAAAAACACACTTGAGCATTGGGCTCAGGCTCCAGTGATTGACTATCTGGCATGGGAACTGCCTCTGGCAGTGGCAATAGGGTGTGAAAAGCAATCTTCTCCTCAGATATGTTTTAAATGAATGCTTGTAAAGAGACCAACATATCTTAGTAGCAGTTAGTGATGAAATGGTCTGACACAAAAGATAAGTGCACTGCAAAAGCTAACTATTAAGTGGTATACTGCTTACTTATGTCAAAGAATGTTCCCTCAGGCAAGTAATGATCATTGGTGACCAGATGTTGTGTCTCAGGCAAAAATGATGCTAGGGCCTGTTCTGAAGTCACCTGACCTTCCAACATATAGATCAATCCATTTCAAAGACATCTTTCTGCACACTGGAGTCCTGCTGGCTTGCTGTTGCTGAGATGATTAAACATCTACAGATAATGGATCAACAATAAACTCTTAATATCCAAACTGGTGCTCAACATATCTGGATGCAATCTAGCTGATTGAGATCCTGACCAATCATAGACTAGCCTGTGAGCAAAATGAGGAGCAATATAGTAAGTGCCAAATACATTGGCTTTCTCAGTCTCAACTTCACAACTGAGTCCAGCTTTTTGAGACATGTGGGACACACTGAACCTCCAGTAGGAATGTTGTCAAGTCTCTGAGAAAATAAAAAGGTGTGTTCAACTAGTGTGAGAAGTCAATAGGCACAGCCCAAAAAAGTAAATGAACAGGGCTGCCACCTCCATATTCAACAATATGTTATAATAAGCTGTCTTAGTGTGATGCTCCTTTATTCCTCTGCACAGTCACTTGATCACTAGGGCATTATTCATGGGAGGATTGGAGGTGCTGCCTGCAGTTGATGTCCAGATGCCTTGAGTGCAATCACTAATGACTTTTTGTCAGTCTGCAAGAGCAGAATATTCTGGCTAGCAGCACATTAGTGTTTATGCATAAAGTGATGTGTCAACAACATACCAAATGATTTATGGCATTGGAACTCAGTGTGATTTTGCTCCTCACAACCTTCTGGAGTGCCATTGGTACATTATCCATAAGTAAGGCCATGCAATTAAGGAAGGCAAGAGAGAAAAATGCCTGGTAAAATAAGATCCTCTTCTTTAGAATCTTCTCTTTTCATTGGGCAGCCAATGCAACAGCAAATCCCTTGTAGTTGTGCAACTCCTGATGCTTGGAGAAATGGTTCTTAACTGATTGTACCATATGCTATAATGAGTAAGCTAATGCTAGGTGCTATATTCTTATGACTCACCCCAAACAGCTCTGGAATGTGTTGTGCTCTTAAATTCCAATTCTTGAGGGCATGAATACCTGTCTTCTAAAGAAAACACTCCAAATTGCTGTAGAGGCTAGGATCAGACTTCAACACCTCTGTTGTCCACAAGAATTGAGTATATAGAATCAATTCTTACAAAAAGGGAAAAAAAGACAGAAGTGCATGTGATGTTCATTTCTCAACAATGTGGTTAAAATAAGTGCCCAATTACATAGTTTATAGTCATTTCAGACCGGCTGAAATCTCAAAGTATGTGCTACATTCTAGGATACAGGAATCTGAATACAAATGTCTATAATTATAGTATACATGATCATGAAAGTGTTAGCTTTCTTTTATTATACACAGTTTAGCACTAGTATAAATAATCATTTCACTGACTTGAATAGTTATCAGTAAGAGGAGCAAGTCATGGTCATGATCAAAGTTTCAGTTGAGGGATGAAAGCCAGCCTAACATGAAATTTCACTAAATCTCTTGTCACATTTCCATAATACAGTTCTCAACCTGAGGTTAATCCCAGTCCTTCTGTCAGTTTGCCTCTCTAATTTCCAACTATTAAGAAATTGAGCTGATAGAATGGTACTAACCACACAAGTCTACCATTGCATTTAAAAATTTCTGCCTTGCACTTGTTTAGTTGCTAGTATAGTCAGGATTGCAGAGCACTTGACATTAGAAGATGTAGAAGTGGCTGAGTGGTGATTCCAGCCTAGGGGATTGTTTATAATGCAGCAGCACTAATGGTGAGCATTGAGCTTTTATCTCCTCAGCAGCTGCTAACTACCTTCAGAACAACAGGAACAGAGTGCTGAATATCTGTAAAAGTATCAAGATATTGAAATGATAATAAAGCATTAAAGTTATGGGGCACAGAGCTAGATGCTTCAACAAAACTGTTCTGCTACTCTTATTGACTACTATAAGGAAGCCTTTACTATGCTTCACCAATTTACTTTTCTAAAGGGAGATTCAGATAGTATATGAATTGTAGATGAAAGATTCAACTGGAAATAGAGCTTTCTCTCTTCAACTACTTTCAATAGTTTAGACAGCTTCTATTTACATTCATAGTCTAGAGTCACAACTTATTATATTGACAGTGTATTTGCTTGCCTAAGCTCTGATATTTGAGGTGTTTGTCAACTTTGTGTTTGCTAAATTACATATAGTACAACATCTACTTATATATTATATATACTAGAGCTTTAAGTTAAACTTGAACTCTAATCTTATAAACTCTGCAAAGGTAGGCTAGTTGAGCCATATTCATATGGGGGACAGGTGTTAGATATCCTTTAGTGAAATAATTTACAAGTTGAAGAGCTTAGTAGTCCATTCCTTCTATTGCAGTAAATTTTTCATGTCTTCAAGTTGAGTTGAATATGTGTACATCAGTCACTATCTCATATTATAGACATTTGTGTTTATAAACAACTTTGGGTTCTGGAGCAAAAGATGCATGAACATTACACTACAGACTTTCCAAACTTTGCTTATTAGTTGAATCTGGAGAAATAGGTATTATATTTTTGCATTAGAGGATGATAGTTTGATGTTTGATGTGTCTCTTCTCTCACTTGACCATTATAATCTCATCCTACTTCCTCTCTCCAGCTTAAAGTCATTTTCTTATTATCAACTCACAAGGGGGAGATAAAAACTATTTGATGTGTTCCATCTTTTCACTCTGGATTTATACATTTCTAATATTCTGCCTGTATACTATAGTGCTCACACATGGCTTGAAATTTTCAATTTTAGCACTTGGATTATGTCTTTAGTGAGTGTTATGTGCTGTATATCCCAACTCATGCTAACTCAGAGTTTTCAGGCTTTATCTGAATCATTACAGCATTGGATATTAATTAACAAAGCTCTAATCAAAGGAATGTACAATGTATATGAACTCAGGAAAACAGACTTATAGAATGACAAGAGGCAGAGGCTTTTTTTAGATAGCAAGCTTATGGCTTCAGTGTGTTACTTTAAAATTCTTCTTTAATAATAAAAATTATTAACCAATGTAGGTGGTGATTGGAAGGCTCAACTCTTGTGCTTAACCATCTCTCAGCCTTTAGTTTCTCATCAGACACCCATTCAATGCAGTATTAGTATTGATGCATCAACCAAGTATGAAATTGGTATTATTGATGGGAAATGGAATGCTTTGCATTGGAAGTTCTTGTACTTGTTCTTTGTCATCTTGCTTTTCAGAATGCTTATCTTGCAGTGTTATCAGACCACTAAGGTATCATAAAGGCTTTCTTCAAGGGGTGCCCTTTAAACCCCATTATCAAACTTTCTTTGTGTTCCACATTTTCAGTTTTGCACAGAGTAAATGTAGACTTGGAATTGATGTATATCTCTTCTCTCAACCCTGCTAACCCTGTCTCTCAAGGACAAGGGGTGCCTTTACTTTATTGCCCTCTTGATAATTTTCAGTTACTAGACATTTTGTATCCATACCTTGCACTTTAAGTCTGCAATATTGACTTTTTCTTTTTTTTTCTCTCTTTCTATATATATTTGTTAGTTTTTCTCCTCCATATTGTGCACTCAGCAAACCACTGCTAACAATACTAATGCAATGAATTTACATTTTGAAATGTGACACTTGTGACTTGGCTCCCTCTTGCTTTGGCACAAATATGCTGCAACCTGAACCTGACTCTCTCCAGTTCTCAGACATCTCAAGATTATACAGATGATCAGATTCAAATCCTTCAAACACTCAGAGATGCCACCAATCTACTAGAGCAAACAGGCCTAGTTGAATAGAATAGCCTAACATTGACTGGTCTCAAGAAGAGGCTTGATATATATGAGAAAAGACTTGTACAGAAAGAGAGAACAGGCAAATGAGGTAGACAAAAATCAGACAAGGTTTAAACTAGTACTGTATTTGTGTCTTGTTCTAATTGTGTTGCAGCCCTCAGATACAGTCACTTAAAAGAATCAGGTAGCCCAGGAACATGTGAATAGGTCCTTATACAGGCCAATGCAATGCAAGCCATTCAACCTGATGAGTATGATTAAATCCTGGTAGTACTGGAAGCATCAACACAAGAAGAGAGAAATAAGCACATTGGTTTGAGCAGTGTGGGAATATGATAAAGAGTCATACTGGGTGCATGTTGTTTGCTTTGTTGTCTTTGGCTTCATCTTACATTCAATCCAGAATGATTGCCAGGTTTTGAACAAGCTAGAAGATGTACCTGCAGATCTTATTTGCTGGTTAGAGGAGGACCATCGCTCAGAAGACTTTTGCTCTCATCTTGTTGCATATAATTAGGCAAGTGCCCATAACTTGTTCATCCGATCTCGACGACCTGTTTCCATGCCCTCGGTCACAGGTTTCCTTCCTCATTCCTTTGACATTGTTTACTTGAGCTCAAATTTGGGCTTGCTCTGGCCTTCTTTATGCCCTACGGATATCCTCAACCTATGGCGTGACAAGTATGGGACAACAGATGAAGCGAGCAACTCATGGTTTTTGTCAATTCGGGGTGATTCCCAAAGGTACGCCAGTAAGCTAA
Source organism: Moniliophthora roreri (assembly GCA_001466705.2). Classification (NCBI taxonomy): domain Eukaryota; kingdom Fungi; phylum Basidiomycota; class Agaricomycetes; order Agaricales; family Marasmiaceae; genus Moniliophthora; species Moniliophthora roreri. The sequence goes on from LATX02000248.1 coordinate 148,112, forward strand.
AAAATCAATCAGATTAGGTCCATATCTCCAGCTCGTGCTCATCGAATCGCAATCTCGACGACCACTTCTGGACTACGCCGGCAATAGCTTCAACCGAATGCGACGGCCACTTTAATTTGGATCCCTCTTCGATAGATTTGGCAGTTGTTGAGGGTAGAATGTTGGCGAACTGTCGAAAGCGAAGTTGATAGGTTCGAGTACGCTAGACTGTGACCGTTTTGGCTAAGCGCCCATTGGCAAACCTTTCCGCTTCAACACGACCACCACGACCACGACCACCTGCACTTTCCCATCTCTTTTTTGACTCTTCTTTTTTCGGTGAACGGCTCGGCTGCTTGCTTGCGATGAAGGTTTCTGCAACGTTATCGACTTGAAGTTACTGTGAGGCTGGACAGGGCTGGAACTTTGTGCGGGATAACCTGGATTCTTCGGTTTGGAGGAAGGTGTAGCATGTGGTCAAGGGGGGCACGTACATCATTTTCATGCATCAAGGTACGTGCTATCTCGAATGAAAATATATTACACCGTTGACAGGTCCTGACTGTCAGATGCTTTCATATAAAACTCGCCTGAGTCCAATTCGCCCTTGCCTGTCTTCGCCATGATGTTCCAAAGCATTCTCTCTCGCTTGAAGCTTGGCTTGGTCGTCGTTATCCCCTTCATTCTCCTCGCCAACGCTGCTCCAGTTGACACAGGAAATCACAAAATTCCGGTCAACCTTCGAGTCGAAGGAGCCGAAAAGACAATATTTGAAGGCATTGTCCTCACCAAGGGTCATAATGTCACCACTCCGTCCATCGGTACTAGTATTCACTGCGATGGAACTAACCTCGGCGCCAATCCCAAATCCGGACCAACATGCACAAGTGCATTGGATGATGCAGCTCGTACGAATGGTTTTCCCTGGAACGGGTGAGTGATTCGTATCATTACCCTAATGATCTCGTTCTGAAAGAGACCACGGTTTAGCACGTACTTCTCAGAATTTGACGACATTTTCATCACAAGCATTGGTGGAGTCACTCAAACGGATACTCAGTTCTGGGTGGGTTACGTTAACCCTTTCCGTCACTTCGCCATCTCACATCGTCTGTCTCCTTGCAGGGTATCCTCTTGGATTATCAGTTCACTCCAGTAGGCGGCTGTCAACAACGAGTCAAAGTAGGAGACGAGATTCTTTTCGCTTTTGATGCCTTTAGCGCTACGGCATTTTTGAAATTGAAGGGACCTCACGTTGCTCATGTCAATCAACCGGTGACGTTGACGGTTACCGATGGTTCGACAGGAAAAACGGTTCAAGGTGCTGACGTCGATGGAGCGGTCAGTGACGCGAATGGAAAAGCCACGATTACCTTTGGCAAGGCCGGGTTGCATGGCGTCAAGGCGCAAAAAGCGGGAACTATTCGTTCGAATCAGGTTTCTATTGTTGTTACGCCTTGAGCGGGATTGGGAATGTGTTGTACAGCAGTGTATTTGGATACGGGATATGAATGAAAACAACTGGGCTTGGTTTATCGGATGATGTACAGTTGGCTCTCCTTCTAGCTGAATCTTCTTCCTCTATTCTTTGATGTTCTCCACAGACGGTACGGTGGACGCTGGTAAGTAAACCAGGAAGAGAATATTGAACTCACCTGAGCGACCAAAGTCCAGCTGTCCCTTGGGAGGGCCTATGCCAATCTCGCGACAGGTATCTAGCACGAAATGAAGAACCGAGCGTAGTCGAAACCCCAGCGCCGCATTGACAAAAAAAAATAAGCGCGCGGCACCAGTACACGTTGGATTTCCAATTTTGGCCAATTCCCCAGCTCTACCTACTTCCACCGTTATATTAGTCCCGTGTCCAGCACACATCCGCCTCTCATTACCATGGACAACGACCTAGTCCGCTTATGGCATCTCATTAACGAACTGAGCGACCAGCTAGCTCACAACCACAAAATCACCAAAACCCTCCAATCGCAAGCTAGTACGCTCAAAGTGGGTTGATTCTCTACATATCAGCATCGTGAACTGTGGTATTCATCCGTTTTTTTAAGCAGAATGAAGTAGCGCAGATCAATACTGGATTTACCTTACGAAGATACAATACCGATATCACCAAAGGTGCGTTGCGTTATGCCGGTTTTCTGTCGACGTCGGGCTCATAAACGGAATGGGATGGTATACAGAAACATTCGATTCGGACCTCGAACGCACCAGCGCACAAATAATCATCGAGAACCAGGGTCTTTTACACGAAAACAAACAGCTCAGTCTGTTGTTGAAAGAGTATGAGGGAACACTAGAGACGATTATGATAAAATTCCGGAATCATGCTGTGTGTACCCACTGCATCTGCATACCCATGAACAGTTCTCATATATCCTTTAGTTGGCAGCACAACAACACGAACATACCTTAACACGACACTACGAAACACTCCTCATGGCTCGAGAAACCCAGGATCTTTCACAAGACCTTACATCTGCCGTCAACATGTCAAAGTCACTACAGAGGCTCCTACGAAATCTACGGAGTCTGCTTCGGTCAATGTCGAGTGAAGATGATGAAGAAGAGACCGCCGAAGTCGACGGAGACACACATGCACAACACGTCGACCCAGCAGAGGTTTTGTCCCTGCTAGACAAACTGACCGCCCAACTCAGCGGAAGCGGAGTATACCCCGAACTCTCAGGTCCAGCAGACTGGTCCGTCGAACGCGAACACGAGATATCCCGATTAGAAAAAGAGAACGATGAGCTCCGCAGGAGGTTGGGTATCGATCAAGAAAGTATACTCGCTTCAGGCATCGACATGGATGCTGAAATCCGTCGTATGGAATGTGATAGACATCCTATACTCTCTGTGGAAAAACACCGGAGACGGGGGAGTGGGCATAGTCGTTCCGGGAGTGGTGATCAGTGGGAGAGAGGTGGCGGTGGCGGTGGTGGAGGTAGTGGTGGAGGTATTGGTTCATATTGGGATACTCTCACCAACGCGAACAACAAAGGCCCTCAGCAGCAGCATCAGCCCCAGCCAAGCTACAGCGCAGTACTGGCCGGTGGGATGGGTGTACAGCAATCTCCCGGGCCAAACGTTGTAGGTGGTGCACCGCTCCAACGAGCGATCGACCTTCCTGGTATGCGTATGGGTGCTGGTCCGCAAGGGAGACGGTTAGGGACTAGTTCGCCTCAGAGAGGTGGTTGGCCCGCCGCTCCTGGGAGAGGAGCTGGAGCGCCAAGTCCCACTGCTTCTGCAAGTTCTGCTTCGGCAGCATTGAGTCTGTGGTCGAATCAACAACCGTCTTCTTCTGTCAGTGATAGACCGTGGCCGATGCAAGGTGGCGGAGGTGGTGGTGGTGGTGGCGGATTGGATTAGACTCGGTAGCGCGCGCGTTAGGGAGACGGTTAGGTACTAGTTCGCCTTGGAGAGGTGGGTTGGACCGCCGAGAGGAGAGCAGGAACGCTAGGTACCACTGCTTCTGCGGATTCTGCTTCGGCAGTGTTGAGGCTGTGGTCGAACCAGCGGCATTCTTCTTCTGTTAGTGATAGACCCTGGCCGATGCAAGATGGGGGAGGTGGGGGAGGTGGAGGGTTGGGTTGCGCGCGCGTTAAGTTACTCTGCTCTTATCCTCGTGTAGCCCAGTTTGGATTAACATTTATCATTGAGTTCGGATCCTATGATATGACAGGAATTGTACCTCGACTCATAACCAGCCTCTACACGGTTTGAGTCAATCGAAGCCTTCCGCCCAGTACTTATAACGTGAGGCGGCATTTTTTCCTACGAAGTTGGAGTAGCTAGACTTCTATTCCTACGCTATGAGCCCTGGTTACTCGATACCGCCATTACGGGAAATAGAGACTGTACCCTCCGCCGCTTCAGAAACAATAAACCCACATTGGCTCTCCTTCGAGGTGAAGCTTCACCCTCAACTCTTCAATCTTCTCCTCAGATGGTACGGATACCGCCGGGAAACCAGGACGGTTGTAAGGAGAATATTTGGCCCAGCCTAGAACACACTTGCCACCATTGCCAAACGTAAGCTGCACCTTCGGAGAACCTATACCAACCTTATTGCAGGTACATATCCAACACAGATTTGCAGCGCTCGGATTCTTCCATTGATCCCCGTATGCAAGAGCCCAGGGTAGTCTCGGTGAGCTCAAAACCCCATACGCAGACCTTGTCTTTCATGTCTTCTGGGACTGGTGGTGCTTTGCGCGTATAGTTTTCCCTGTCAACTTGTTGGCTTGATTCACGGAACTAGCCGAGGAAGACATACCGTATAGGGAATAAATCCTCTATCTTAACTGGTTTACGTTCAGTACTTCCAGTTTGCCACAACATTATGAGCCTGGATGAGACTGGATGGTGGTACTGTACAAGTTGAAGATTGAAAAGTCGCGACCTCGCCAATCGACGGGATAAGGTGCTGGGACACGTGACGTCTCCCGAGTCACGGTCACACCCATTGTGTTGCGAAGACTCGATCATCTCCATCGTAAACCTTTCCAACTAGCAGTATATTCTTCGAGTTGGTCATACCATCAATCCGCCGTTATGTCTAAGCCAATGGATACTAACATGGAATCCCGGCGCTAGTTGGAACTCTAATCAAGCTTCTAGAATTATATGGTGCCTGTCCCCAAATTCCGGAATCATGCAGTGCGTACCTACCACATCTACATACCCAATGAATAGCTCTCATGTATCCTTTAGTTGCGACATGAAAATACCTTAACATGACACCACGAAACTCTCCTCACAGCTCGAGAAACCCAGGATCTTTCACGAGACCTTACATCTACCGTCGACATGTCAAAGTCACTGCAAAGGCTCCTACGAAATCTACAGAGTCTGCTTCAGTCAATTTCTGGCGAAGAAGATGGAGGAGAAGCCGCCAAAGTCGATGCCAACAGAGATGCACATGTGCAGCACGTCGACCCAGCAGAGGTTTTGTCCCTCCTAGACAAACTGACCGGCCAGCTCAGCGGAAGCGGAGGGTACCCTGAACTCTCAGGTCCGTCGAACGTGAACACGAGATATCTCGATTGCAAAACGAGAACGACGACCCCGCAGAATGTTGGGTATCTGTCCAGGGAGTACTATGTCCGCCTCTGGCATCGATACGGACGCTGAAATCCGTCGTATGAAATGCGATAGGCATCTTATACTTTCTGTGGATAAACACCGGAGACGGGGGAGTGGGCATAGTCGGTCTGGGAGTGATGACCAGTGGGAGAGGGGTATTGTTTGTGACAGAGGTATCGGTTCATATTGAGATAATCTCACCGACGCCAATACGAACGACAAGAGTTCAGGCTCTTAGCAGCAGCATCCTCAGCTATACAGCGCGGCCCTGGCTGGTGGGATGTGTGTACAGCAATCTCCCGGGCCAAAGGTTATAGGTGGTGCACCGCTCCAAGCCTCCAACGAGCGATCGACCTTCCTGGGTTAGGTATTAGCTCGCCTTAGAGATGATTGGGCCGCCGGGAGAGGAGCTGGAGCACCAATTCCCGTTGCTTTTGCGAGTTCTGCTTCGGTGTCACTGAGTCTGCTCGAATCAGCGACCGGGGCAAACGGGAGGTGGATTGGATTGGATTTGAATCGGTGGTATAGTGGTGGAGTTTGCGTGCGCGCACACTAAGTTATTCTGTGATCGTGTAGCCTATTTCGTATTAATGTTTATCGATTTTTGATTCTATACGACATGCGAGGGAGCCCGGAAGTGTCGATGATATCATGGACGATGTACCCTCTATTAATCGTAGTGTGGGGGGTCCTGCTTGTTTAAACAAGGCCGTTTCAGAGGTGGTGAAGAAGATATATAAACAGTTGAATTAGGTACAATGTACAGCACGAATCAGGGTGACAGTGAAAACCTTTACTCGACGCCGCCACTACTGTGACTTTGAACACCACCGTGATCAACTGGGGGTGGATCCTTTCATGCGAGTCATTATTGATGAAAAGGGACGTCGATCCGGAGGAACTCGAGAGTGTGATTAGCCAGTATGAAAACACACCTCAACCTTCAATCTTCTCCACATATGGTACGGCGTTCGCCGAGGATCATTGGACCTAGCCGAGGACATACTCGCGACAAAAGGTCAGCTGTGCCTTTGGAGAATCCAGCGGCAGGTCTGAAGTAGAAATTTACAGCGCTCGTATGCCTGGCAAGTACGAGCCAAAGGTAGCCTCAGTGGACTTGAAACTCCATACGCAAATCCGCGGCAGAATCGCGAGCGTGATCTTCCCCGTCAATTTGTTAGTTTAGGGCTAGTTAAAGGAGAACCGTAAGGCACAAAAGTTGGTGAATGGATCCGATTCGTCATTGCCAATATTGGTAGTATGCCACAACATGAGAACTGGACTCGTGCATATGCATCGTGCATCATGCCGCGCCAGAAATGTTACTTTCCCACTGCCTTCACCATCTCAGCTAGCAGCGTCATGCTGTCGGTTTTCCTTGTGGTATACGTACAGAAACAACCTTCACACCGACGCCCAAATTGTCAAGGTTTTACGCGCGAAAATAAATAGCTCTTTTTCTGTCCGAAAGAGTGTGAAGGGGCATCAAGAGACGATTTTGGAATCATGCAGTGCGGTGCGTAACGTCATAAAATCTCTCTTGTATATTGAGCAGCTCACGATTAAGTAGCATCTCGCAGCCCAAAGGAATGAACGGAGAATGCACCCTTTACATGACACTACGTAACTCTGCTGTTTATGGATTGATAAACCCAGGACATTTATCAGAAGAACTTCAAGAAGACATCCACATGTTGACCCAAAGGACATCTTCTCTCTCCTAGACAAACACATCATCCAAACTCTCAAGATCAGCCGAGTCTACTATGGCTTTCGGCGGACAAATCAGCAGCCTTAAGCTTCTACCTCTGAACCTATCCATGGCCGGTCCAAGCGGGTGATGGTTGAGTCACTGACGGCCGTGGAGTTTGGGCACAAAGTCCTTCTGTTTTTCTTCTTGTGTTTCCTGTTTTGGACCCTACGCGAAATGCAAGCGATCTCGTTAACAGTCTAGAGGTGACGATGATCTCATGGGAGAGGAGTCAATGACTAATACCCTGGGTTCCAAGAGCGTTGGGTAACATGTACACCTCTCTTCCATGACGGATTCAAGCTAGGTTTCTTGTTTTTCAGACAATGATCTGCGGCTTGAAGAGTTTGGATATTTTGCTCCACCGGTGCCAGTATTGTTGACCGACCGGGCTCCCTCGGACATTTCATGGTGTTTTCTCTACGCAGTTTGGAGATTACTCATACACGTGCCAGCAATTGGGACCCGATATCCATATCTAGATTCCATATTTCGACCCGACCTGCACTCCGTTCACTACTTACAACCGCTGCAATATTGATCGCATCCATTTTCGGTACCGCTTTATGGTTTCACCTTTTAGGGTTGCGATACTCGGAAATGCTTCTACTCCCAAAGAAAAACTCACAGGCTCATTCTACCTACATGCGGCTACCCCAAGTTCGGGTATCGTTTCGACAGTTCATTCGTTGCACCCCAAATCATTGAATACACAAGCACAACCTTCTGGTACCCCCTCGTATTTATAGGACCATAATGGCACGACACTCGCCACCCTTTGGCTCCTGTGTCAGTCACGTTCCAATGACGACGTCAACCCCGACGACGTCAGCCTCGACTACGCCTCACCGTCCGCCCTCATTGCCGCTACCTCCACGAATTCTTCCGGACGGACGTCAACATGTTATAAATCTAGCTTGGTCCTCCTCTTCCTCCTCTTCTGACAACACCCCACCTGAAACAACTTTCCCAACTTCAAACCTATACGAATCCGCATCCGCACCTGCCTCGACACGTAACGAAATGATGCTAGCTTCGAGTGCCGTTCCCCGTCTCGATATCGCTCGTCTTTCACCTCCTCCATCCATCGCTACATCCCATTCCACTCGATCGGCCGTCTTCTCTCCAATGGAAAGAGCGCGTCGAACAGCTCCCCCAGACAACTCGCCTCCCATGACAATTCAGTCATCCCCTTTGAAGCATACGCTTCAAGTCAAGCTTCCAGTCATCATACAACCTGAAATGGTGACTATTTCAGCAAATAAGGGGGATAAACTAAAAGTCATTGCAGATGCATGGCATTTGGAAAATGATTGTGAGTCCAGGTATAGTATCCACCACGCTGACTCTTGACATCTCGGTTGCAGGCCATTATGAATGGATAATCAGTTTTCCACCCAGAGACATTGACATGTCAGGCGTTCATGCCAGATTCGAACCAGACGGAACCCTCGTCATTGACGTTCGCAGGTTTCCGCGCCACAGTCACTTTGCCAGACCAGTAGCGTTTGTATAACATTTACCAAATAATTGGGACTTTGTAGGTTTCAGAACTTGAATTACTTTACTTGTCAGTTATTTAGAGTTGGCTTGTGCTACCTCATACTACTGTATCGATATGCTTGATGCATACACCATATTCTTATTGATGGAAGTGCGGAAATGTACTCGTATATACTCGCTTGTGCAAATGCAGAAGATTACATGCATTTTCCTCGTGTTATCGGGACGCCATAGAGAAATCCCCTGAGATGAAATCGATGAGATCTGAGGCGCAGCCGCCGGAGAGTCGGAGAGAGCTGCTTGTCTTGGCGCCTAGTCCAGGCCGGTGAGTCCGAAAACTTGAGGACAAACACGGTTTCCTTCCTACCACCACCCACTTGACTCTTTTCGCAATCTCCTTTTTCAGCTCGCCATGACGAAAGCTTCAATCTATCTAGCCCTATTTTTCCAAATTCATCTCGCTCTTGCGGGGACAGTCGGAAATGGTGGTTCATGCTCGGGCTCCAGAGATCATCTTGACCCCAACTCGCACAAGCTGATTACAGACTGCTCCGATCACTACTACTGCACCGCTCCTCAAAATGGTACATGCGTGCCCAAAGCATGCCGGCGAGACGAATACCCATTCGGATACTCTGACCAAGACATGTTACCTCCAATGTGTCCTCAAGGAACGTTTTGCCCAGATGAAGGAAGTGGATGTAGAGCGCAAGTCGCAGTTGGGCAAGGCTGTCAAATGAATCGAGATGACCAGTGTGCGCCGGCGCCCGGTTGGAGAGAGTTGGAGAGAGACGAAAACTGGCTGGGGTCCATTTGTTTAAAGTCGGTTTGCATGTGCGTTGCAAGTTGCACTTTCTATATACTATACGTGACCTCATACCTTTTTTTACTTGCATAGGTACGCGAATGCCACGTTCAACGAACCCTGCATTCTTGAAAGCAATGCCTACATCTCTGTCGTCTCTGGGCAGGCCTACAACACGATTATCTCTCGCGATAACTGTCGTTCTCCGCAGCTCTACTGTGATCCAAATAGCAAGACATGTCAAGCTTCAAAATTGATTGGCTCTTACTGCGAGGCAGATGCTGAATGTGAACAAGTACGTATATGTTACTGATATGCTTCACCACGTTGCAATTCTTTCTCAAGCGCAACTGCGTAAACGGCGTCTGTGCCATTCCACCTGAAGCTCCCTTGAGGATCTCGGCCTGGCAGTACCTTGTGACTGTACTTTGTCTCGTTGGGGGTAACCACTTTCTCTTTCCTTGTGATTGCGGATGCGATACTCAAGCTTTGAAAGCTATGGCTTCGACCTTGATTCTCCTTATCATCATTCACAAGCGCCATCGCTACTATCGATATCGGGAGTTGAGACAATATTACTTTGAACAGCTAAGGTCAGTCTTTTACCTCCCGCAGATCACTTCCTTCATATCTAACTGTTCTCTATTACCTTTTAGTCTTAGGCGCTCAATCATCGCGCTGCATACTGCTGCCAGCAAAGCGGATCCTCGTTTCAAGACCAAGTCAATCGTTGTGTGATGGTTTTCGGATAAAATTCTTCTAGTACTTTGTGTATTGTTTCATTTAGCATATTTGCACTGTATCCCCGTATTTCTCCGTGTTACCGAGTTGCAAAATACGTTTTTGCCCCGAGCCCATCAAAAAATCAGCCAAAATAAGTCAACCCGAGCGGCAGACTAACGAAAAAACGATCTTAACCTGAGCACCTATTAGTCCCAAAAACGTATTACGCTACGTTCACGCGTCATTTGAAGTTTCACGGCAAGTCACACAGGCGTGATCAGTAATCGCTACCGTTACCGTTACGCGCATTGTTCTCTGCTTGATACCACGATCTTAACGCCATGTCTCGTGCTACACAACCCATGACTCCTCGTCGCTCAAGACGGGGGCAGCCCATCGTCATGTCACCTAGCAAGTCTACTAGAGGCAAACAAGCTACATGGGTGTCGGAACCAGCATACAAACGAACCCTCGAACCAGAGCTCGATTTGTTCCCGGCGGAACTAGAGAAATGGAGAGAAGAAAGACAAGAGGATGAGGATGAAGATGAAGATATGGATAATGGCTCTCAGACACGATTTTACAATGAACTGCAAGTTACCCAGCCCTCCTTTACGTCCAACCGAAAGGGCAAAGGAAAGGCACTGGCGGAGGAAGTGACCTACAGAATCGGCGACACGGTCCTCGTGGAAACGTTCAACTACATGCGAATGGCGCGAAAAGTCCCGAACGTTGCGATTATCGTTGACATGTGGGAAACGGACTATGAAGGGCCCGAGGAGACTGGAAAGATGAAGGTGTTGGTACATTGGTTTGTCAGACCGAGCGAACTTCCAACAATTCGAGCTAAAAGGGAACATCATGAGGTGCGTTGCGTTGTTCATTCACTTTTTTTCACTGTATATTCAAGAATCGCATACTAGGACGAAATCTACTACTCGCTATCTTCAGCGGATATCCTAGATCCACTTCTCATCATAGCAAAGTGTGACGTGCGGCAAGGGAAGAAGAACGATATACCCAAATCACCAAAGAAAGGGCGAGGATGGACTATGGCTTCCATTCCAGAAGAATCCGACTCTGGTGATGACGAGGAAGGGCCGTCTACTTCTGTATCTACATCTACTCCCTCAGAACGGCTACAGTGCCGTTTCGCCATCGACTCTAGGAGGGGAATTTATTACACTTTTGAGTGGGACAAGCATTACAAAGCTGCACTCGAGTCCTGCAAAGCCCGCAGCGACGGCGAGTGGAATAGGAATACTATGTGTGCGATATGGGATGTTCAACCTGACACGAAGGAGTCGAAGAAGAAGGGCACCGCACGACGTGGACCACCACGTAAGAAGGTCAAGAAAGACAAGGACGAGCCTGAGGAAGATGCATCCGAGGATCAGTCCAGCGAAGAGGAATACGATGCTACTGCGCACGATGACGAGAGCGAAGATGATGCACAGTCAGATGGCGTAGCGTCTTCTCAGTCTGAAGGAGAGGAAGCAGCAGATGATGTCGACGATGACGACGACGCTGTGCCGCGGACACCATCAAAACGTAAACGAAGTGCAGGTTCTGCATTTACGACGCCCAAGAAACCTCGCGGTCGTCAGCTCAAGGTTCATCCCACACCTCACTCCAAAGCAGCTCTATCCCGTCGTCGGCAGTCTTCATCACCGAACAAAAGCAAGAGGGCTCCAGTACCGAAAAAGGGTGATCTCGATGGTCCAGACGATACGCTGCTTGGCCTTCCTGCAGACCCGTGGCTGCGCGCTATGCATTGTCTGCATTTAGGCAATCGACCGAAGCGACTTCCTTGTAGAGACCAGGAATATGAGGATGTCAAGCGGAACGTGCAAGATTTAGTGGAAGAAGGCAGTGGCGGTTGTATTTGTGAGTGCCTCATTCCATGCGGCGCTGGATATGTGATCTAATGAGTTTTGCTCCAGTCATTTCTGGTGTACCTGGGACCGGTAAAACAGCTACTGTCCATGCGGTCATCCGAGAGCTGAAGGAGATGGCTGAGAACAACGTGAGGCTGTCCTGATCGATTCAAAGGTATAGACGAGCTAATTGCGGCTGCACAGGAAACTAACCCGTTCACATATTGCGAAATCAATGGTCTCAAGATTCCAGAACCTACTGCCGCCTACAACCTGCTTTGGGAAACGGTATCTGGACACGACGTGCAGAAGGAAGGGCACCTCAAGATCACCGCAAAGGAAAGCTTGAAGGAGCTGACAAAATACTTTAGTGGTGGAGGCAGGCGGCCAGGTAATCACACCTGGTAAGTGATCGCCACTTTGTTGCAAATACGTCAACTTGATTCATACATCACCAGCGTCGTTCTCATGGATGAATTGGACCAAGTGGTGACCGCAAAGCAGGACGTCATTTACAACTTTTTCAATTGGCCCACAATCTCCAACAGTCAATTAATTGTTTTAGCTGTGGCCAATACTTTTGATCTTCCTCAGCGCGTGATGACTGGACGTGTACGAAGTCGGCTTGGTATGTCATCCGATACGGTATACCCGGTTGGTGATTCGCTAACCTGTTATTTTTACAGGAATGACCAGAATCAACTTTAGCCCTTACGACAGAGAACAGTTAAAAGAGATTGTCAAGTCGAGATTAAAGGCGGCTACTGATAGTCTGCCACCTGAAAAGAGAAAGGATGTGATAGCGGAAGATGGGATCACGTTTGCTGCTATGAGTGTTAGTGGGATTACAGGTGATGCTCGACGTGCGTTGGATATCTGCAGGTACGCTTCATGCACGTGTACCTTTTGCTTGTAATGCTGACGACGCACAGGCGAGCAGTAGAGCTAGTCCGTCCAACCAGCAAGACGGCCAAGATCAACGATGTACGAGAGGTCATCAAGATGATGAGAGCTAGTCCCACCGCCGCATACTTGCGAGAATGCAGCCTGCATGAACGAATCATGCTTGCTTCTTTGGTCAAATGCATAAAGCGTGAAGGCGTGGAGGATATCAAGCTGGGAGAGGTAAGCGCGTTGTTTCGTATCTATTTACTTACTCGACTCGGTCTGACAATTGTCGTTATACAGGTCAAGCACCAACATCACAACTATGTGGACACACTCACTTCCGACACTGATCCCAGACGGAAACCGACTTATACCGAGCTGGATATGGTTTTGGAATCGCTTGTGGCTTCTCGAGCGATACTTTTGGAGGATGGCGTTGCCGCGATGAGAAAGGCGCCATCTGAGCGAAGGGTGGTGCTCAATCTCGAGCAGTCGGAAGTAGAAAGGGTGTTAAGTGATGTCGGGGGAGACCACTGGAAGAGAGTGCTTTCTGGATAGCTATTAGACCCGTGCGTTTTTAACAAGTGAAGCATTACATGATTATATTCAAATCTCCGTCAGTTCAGATAGCGTCAATACGTATCTCATTGGAGAATAGAGGACGGCTCTTTCGTAAATAACCACTAGATAACCAGTAATATGTGACGAGTACCACGATCTGCACATATTCTGGATCAAAAGGAACTTGACTTCTCCCAATTGCAGCACCTATTTGTTACCTCAAGCGTTGGGAACAAAACCCATACCCAAACTACCATATCGAACGAGCAATCGATTGCCAGAATGTGGTCTGGGTTTTCGATTTATTGGGCTCTGGAAAGCATATGATGCATCGCGATACAGAGATCATTGAGAAGGCGAGCAGATACTCACCGTCAACGAGAATTTCAAGCTCGGGATACCCAAGTGAGCGCGCGAAATCTGCGGTATTCGGGTCAAGGCCCCGGGCGACTTGCCAGTCACGGATGGCGTCATAGACTGAAGGTGGCCACTTTGCAGGCTCGTGTCTTGGCAGCTTGACCGCCGGGATGAGTTTAGGGATTCCCAGATGTTCCCACTCATGTCTTGGAATTTCACTTGAGCCCACTGGATCAAAGGACCAGAAGTGGGTGCGACCACTGTCTATCCAGGATAGTAGGCTCTGCTCAGTCAAAGGATACGGAAGTGGATGCATGAAGAGGTAGATAATCCTCTCTCTTTTCATGGCCAGTGGATTAAAATTATAGGGCGATTGGAACTCCACCGACCATTCTGAAAATATCATAGCTTTTAAGTAGAGCACTCAATATCTGTCTGTGATTTTTCATAAAAGTGATGCATACGATAGTCCTCTGGATTCGTTGAGGTAGCATTGAAAACCCTGGGTGCCTGTGCAAGCCAGGCTTCTTGAAATGCTTTTTTATAGGATTGGGATGGTTCGAAGCTGACGGTGAATACGCCCCACTTGGGGGGATCTAATACCACTCTGCAAAGTGTCGAGTCAGATGTCAGTGCCTTTATGCCCCATTAAAACTCTCGGGACCTACCGGGTCAATCTAGTATCATGAATCCTCGTTTGACTACGGACCGGAGCCTTCCATAAGCCGATATCAGACTCACAGGTATATGGTAACCTAGCAATTTCTACCCCAGAACGTGTGTAGATGGCGTCGAAGCGCAACGGACCGAAGAGACAAGTCGGAGGATGCCACCATTCGGACCCTATGCCGCATTCACATTCTATCGTGTCCCTATTCCGTATGGCGTAGGCGTACTGGACTATAGCTCGATCAAAATAAAATCCCTGTTTTCCGAAGAAACGGATTGCAGTATCCTGCTTGAGCATGTCCATGCCTGACGGCACTAGTATTTTTGGGTCCAGGTTAGGCTGGAAATCAAGTTCACCAAAGATGTGCATTGTGTGAGCCCGAGTTGGGTCGTTGCACAACATCGCGGTTCTCGTGTCGATCCAGCAATTCAAAACCGGGTCGAGATGGACTCCTGACTCCCTGAGTCGTACACACTGCGATAAATGAACTTCTAGGGTAATCACGGGCGTACCAAGTAACACAGTACGAACCTTTTGAAATTCGAGGAACAGGCCCCCCCAGAACTCCGATTCACGAATAAAATGTCGCACAGGCATCAAGCCGGCTTGTATTCCTCGTTAGTATTTGCAAAATTTTGAAATGAAACCGCAACGTACCATCGTAGAAAATCAAGGACGGGATGGATGTCCGGTTGATACCAAAGAGCTGAAGCCTGGTTTCATCTCTGAAAGTTATGAGAGAACGGCATCTGATAGAGCAGCAACTGAACTTACATTTCTTGAGAGGTCTTCAAGAAATCTCTCTTCCATGCCTGCGCGACTGATACGTTAGACGATGTGTAATTGTATCGGGAAAAAATCAAGAATTTTACTGCACTTGAGCCCTGCCCACGGTAGGACATAACGATGAATGTGGATGCAGGTTTGTTTTGTATGCGAGCGATATGAACACGCCTTTCGACGTCGATGGCTTTTTTCATGTCAAATAGAGTAGGATCCCATTCCCATTCTCTGAATTTTTCTGAGAGGATTGTCTTGACAATAAGCATATCGCCTCGCTTGACGGTTTCAAACTGCGGGGAATAGAGAACATCCAGATCATTTATACCAGTCATAATTTGCCAACAAGATTGTAACTCACCTCATCATACTCTTCATCCTCCGAGTTTGTGGGACGGTTTATCACTGTGGCTACTGTACCACGAAGATCGACCGACTGCGTGGTGATGGAGATGACCTGGTTGATCTGATCCCGTCCGACATTGTTGGATGTGCTGCCGACAACACGAAACCCCGACGAGTTAGAAATATTCATGTCAGGAACTTGAATCGAGGAAGATCTGATGATGGTGGTGGTGGAAAAGCAAGCTGGTCAAAGTATGCATGATGCTGTACAGGTTGTATGTCACGCGCACAGTGTGTTAGCCGTTGAGCCCATAATATATTGATGTGAGTTCGTTCAACCCGTTATGTATCTTTGCTTCTCCAAACTCCACTGCTCCATATCAAACACGAAAGAATGCGAATCCACAACTGCTCCCTCTGCACCCCAAGTGGCATGGAATGCCTATTCACCATCCTTTAAGCCTTACCTTCTTCAACCTGGAGGGTATATAAGATGCATGAACATCACCGAGGTGCCCAGAGCGCTGATCGATGACCCTTTGGTCTTATTACGCGTCGCCCATATCAATAAATTGCTGCATTTATCATCGAGTCCAAGGGAATCGGGCCGGAGTTGATTTATAGAAAGAGTGAGACGCCGGCCTGGCCTGCGAGGTTGCATATGTAGACGCAATGAGCTGCTATGCACGAGCAAGATCTATTACTAGATGGGTATCACTAAGGATAGAATAATAAATTGCATACCCCATCTATATGCTTGTGGGAAGGAAGGCGATTTGACTACTATTGGAGCCTGGTCTAGAAAATGACAGCGGTGGGTGGCGGTGTGGATGTCGCTAACGGCAGGGACGCGCACCTTCAACTACCGCGGAAGGTAGTTGAGGCATAGATGTCTGAATCTGGCAAGTAGCTGGACCTTGGTCGGGGTCGCATGTATTGCGTCTCGACCAACTTTGGATCATTGCGCGCAGTAAACTAGAGCGATTTTTCGGTGGTACAATGCAACGTCCGGTCCGGCTAGTCATTTTCGCTCTCAAAGGTAGAGAATGTGCGGATTCGGTAATTGTAATGATGGTCTGGGTGTAGCGCATTCTGAGGTAGAATGCTGTACTTGTAGACCCGTTTGCACTTGAGATTGAGAACGGGTGGCCCTTTGCCTGAGTTTATTGAATCACCAGAAAGTTAGAATGACCTGCCTTGATCGAATCAGAGCGTACCTCGACCCCAGCAAACCGCCGTCCATCAATACAGCTGTCCGAACGCTCGCTGGGTTTTTGACGGATTTTTTTCCCGAGTTGAACTGAACAAGACTTCCAGGCTGGTGAAAAGAACAAGCAAGTTTGAGTTGATTTATTGCTTCACGTCAGCACCGTGACCGCTGTCGCTAAGTCTGACGCCTTGATGACCATAGCCATCACTCCGGTTCTCCCGGGCCCGCAATGCGCATGCTCCGAACTCTCCTTCACACCCCCAGGACCATCGCATACCTAAGCCTCCGGAGAATGAGCACCTTCACCCCATCATTCCAACTCGCCACCTCTGACCGTACCGATGAATTACGCGAATCACTCAGCGAAATCCGAGAGCGCGTAGGATCCGCTGCTACACTCGTCGCTGTATCCAAATACAAGCCGTCCTCAGATATATTCGTTTGCTATGAAAATGGACAAAAAGATTTTGGTGAAAACTATGTTCAAGAATTAGTTGATAAAGCTAAGGAGGTGAGTACTTGTGTTTCCGTCGATGTCGTACAGTTGGGTTAACGTGATCCGAGTGTCCGTTAGCTACCCAATGACATTCGATGGCATTTTATAGGCACGTTGCAGTCGAATAAAGCAAAACTTGTTTCTTGTGTGTATCTTCATTCGCATACTTGCTGTGCAACATTAACACGGCGACGACAGCCATACCAAACCTCCACACCGTCCAAACCATTTCATCATCCAAAATCGCTGATGCGCTGAACAAAGCCTTACCTGAAGAACGTACAAAAACACCTCTCAACGTTCTCATACAAGTCAACACCTCAGGCGAGGATACAAAGTCGGGGTTACCTCCGCTTTCCCGTGACTCGAACTCGGACGACTCGGAATTGAAGCAGCTGGCGAAATACATCATAATCAGCTGTCCAAAACTACACTTGCAAGGTCTTATGACTATTGGAGCGTTAGAGTTGTCGTTGAACGCTACAGAGACGGAGAAGAATGCTGATTTTGAGAGGTTGAAGGAGACAAGAGATGTTTTGAGCGAGTGGTTGCGTGCAGAAGGTGAAGATGAAGGAAAGTGGGGACAAGATGGCAAATTGTTGTTGAGTATGGGTATGTCGAGCGATTTTGAGGCTGCGTTGAAGGCTGGGAGTGATATTGTACGTGTTGGGACGGGGATATTTGGGCAGAGGAAGAAGAAGGAAGAAGTTAAACAGTCGAGTTCGTAGAGACACCGGTATGTCTAGCTGGATTTTGCCAGAACGTGTTATTAAGGACCGCTTTTTCAGACGATTTGGCACTGGAACATACAATCTACGTATGTAAACGACTACCGAATCTCAGCTGATACGCGGAATTTGAACAGAGCAGAGAATAGACTGACACTTCATGGTACAAGATACACATCGTAGGTAATTGTACAAGTAATCGGAGACGAAGTAACGAAAGATATCGTACAGTGAGGAACGCATTGCCAAAGAGCTACCATATTGAATGAGCAATTGATTGCCAGAGTGAGACTTTCGCCTTTCAAGCTCTGGGAAGCATACAGCGCCGGCTGGTCTGATCCTGTCCGACGTCATTGAATGTACTGCCGACGAAGCTGGACCTGGATGAGTTAGAAATGCTCATATCAGGAGCTCTAATCAGAGGACCTAGGAGAGCAGCGATGATACGACGGTTAGCTCCTGGTGGTAGAGGTTAAACAGCAAGCTGATCAAAAGCTTTTACAGTTTCATGTACTGATTCATGGTGAATAGAGCGGTTCTCAGAATCGCTCGAAAGTAGTCTCTTCGTACATAACAGCAAGCGCCTAATGAGGAACTACCCCGATGTCTGAAGAGTATCAACCACCGACCTTCGCGTGGAAGACGGAGACACACCATTCGGTCCAAACATTCGACAGTCGTAACTTGATTTTTTGAAGGACTCTGAGGCACAGCCTAACTAATTCCAGCCACAAGCTTGAAATAGTAGAAATCTATTGAACATGAGCACTAGTAATTCCAATCTATCATATCTGCCTTTCCAGAATCCATAACTGTTCCTCCTTCTCCATCCTCAACACGCCCCAAATCCCTTCATGCATCACGTCCCCCATAATATTATCCAATACCTTCCCGTTCAAATTCACTTTCCACCCAGCAAACCCATCAATAACGTCGATGACTTGCCACTTCCTCCTATTTTTAAAGGTAAACTGATCGGGGGAATATTCAGATATGAGATGTGTGAACGTTTTCGAGGAGCTTAAAGCGCTAATCGATAAACCTTCTGTTTTATTATACGTCGTCCATGTCTCCGGGTCGTTTATATCAATAACAGGTACACCGCGGTACGTGAGTCCGTGGGGATAGGGCGGTGTGTTAGTTTGTAGGAATAGTGAGGCGCCAGTTTGGGCCGCAAGGTTGGATATGTGGACGTGGTAGGCTACTGCAAGAGTCTGTGTACTCTTTTGGAGAGGTTGACTGTTGACATAGTGGTTGAACTTTGTGAGTGCGACGCCGCCGGGGTAGTTGGCAGTTGATGCAGCGGTAGTTAGAGCGGTAGCTGCTAGATTTAGGACTATCGCCGCTACCACTCCGAGGAAGTATAATCGGCCCATAATGTGTGATTTGCGTCTGGATACCCTTTGAAAAGATGAACGAATGAGATTGATCCTGCCTTGGCAATTCAACGTGGTAAAGAAGAGACCTACATCCATCTGGCAGCTCGAGAGGCTGCTATATTAAACGCAGGCACGACGTATACGATGAATCGCCATTCTTTGTGGCCGAGAGCGCTGATAAGGGTGATGAAGGTGATATAAGGTGTCAGGAAGGTCTGGATACGTCTTTCGAGGAAGAAAGCGAATAAGGATAGTGGCAGTGCTGTCAGGAGGAGTTTTGGGAGGTACGAGAGGAAGTATGTCCAAGGTGGAGAAGTCTGTGTAATGGTATGAGACAATGAGAGCGCTAAAGGGGCTGAAGGCGGCTTACACCCCACTCTGAGCTCTTGCCCTGAATGACGTTGAAGTAGATACCAGAAAACTCGGGCCATAAAGGCTCGGTCTTCCAAAAATATGTGTCGGCTGCAATGGTGAGTCCTGCCAGAAGCCCCATTAGCAATACCGTACGTCAAGCGCTTCTCCATACCTATCGAACATAGACCTGACAAAAGGCCAACTTTGATAACGCCAGGCAAAGTGCAAACGCGGTAATACAGGTATTGAAGGACAATGGGACCGAGAAGCAGAGCAACCTCGGCACGGAAGATGACGCTTGTCACAACAAGCAACGCAATGGCCACGTAGACCCTCTTTGGTGACGGTGCTAACGCGTTCGGGGCACGGTCAACGAGAAAAAAGGTAGCCAAGTTGACTAAAAAAAGACTCATGAGGTTTATATATCCTCAAATAGAAGCTATCCTACCTGGAAACAGAGCAAACATGTTCGGAAGCGTGCGTCCCATCCAGAAAGGGACGTGGAACTGGGAGACAGTAAACAATGCGAAGAACATCCCCGTCAGGCGGCCAAAACGTTTCGATACTGCATGGCGTATCAAGCAGAGGCCTATGCCATTGATCATAGCCAGTACCAGACGAACTGGAATACATGTGAGTCTACGGAGTGTGTGGAAAGTGATGACATACCAATGATCTGAATGTCGAATTTACTGTGTACCAGATTGAAATAGCTTGCAACCTGGATCACAGGAGTTGATATCCATGCAAGCAATATGCTTCCGATGAATGTACGAGGCACTGCTCCAGGAAACGTGAAATGGTCATACTAGAATGAATGATTCGTTCAGCACCCTTTGTTCGAATTATTCAAAACCTACTTTTTGAAAGTTTTCAGGCCCGACGCCATACATAAGGACATCATGAGTCGCATGAAGGTTAAAACTCTCCTCGACCTTTGTAAAGGGGGCGAGCAAGACGTGAAGTCCACCTGTGACAAGAATCAGCGCGTCCAATGCAAAGCTCATAGTGACGGTTGTGGGGTGAGCGCGAGCGGCCCGCGATCAAAATAACTGTAAACAGCAATCGTAACCTCTACCTCATTGAGCAACAACTCGAGGTCCCTGAGGAACTCACGACGTATGCTGCGACTATGACTCGACTACCGTGGCTCTCGATATCTTTGCTCTACTTGACCGCTGTGCAGGCTAAAAATTACTCGTGGCCGAAGCGAACACAATCGACACTTTCGCAATATCAACTTCATTCCGTGAGTCGCTTCTGGAATCAAACTTCGCAGGAACGTACCCATGTCATGCTCTATAGGATCTCGGAATAGGTCGTGATGGTATTCAAGCTCATTTTGAATAATTATTCCACCGGAACTTACACTGCTGAGCAGAGAAATGCCCGCCCTGTTTCAACTGCATGCTCCCAGCGTTCACATGTGGTCAATACGGAGACTGTAATCCTTACGACGGTCAATGCAAATGTCCACCAGGATGGAGCGGAATTGACTGCTTAACGCCTCGTACGTGAGTTCGTCGACTTTCGGGGCACAAGACTCAGCCTATACTGCAGAGTGTGATTCGTTGGCGGATGGGGAACAACGTAGACCCCGAGAACCAGGAAAGAGTTGTGAATGTAAAGAAGGATGGGGAGGAATCAACTGCAATGGTGTGTCTACATTACGTGTCTTTTCCGCAGGCATCATTGACGTGTTTCTACAGTCTGCAAGACTGACGACGCTTGCGTGGGATTCCCTTTGCACGGTGGGGTTCCGGAAGATGGAGGTTTACCCGTAGGCAACATGACATGCTACAAGGGCGGCGAAACGGTTTTCAATAATCACCAAATGTGCAATGTTACCAGTTAGTCGCAATCTGCACCATGCGATTCACACTCACCAACTTCATTATCTCCCTTTCAGACCGCAAAATCATTGATCAAGTGGGGGCTGACAAACCTGTCCAAGTCACTTTTGGCTGCGACAAGGAAGATGCCACTTGCACCTTCCAGTTTTGGGTGGCAGAAATTGAATCATTTTACTGTGCATTGGATGGTTGTTCGTCAGAGGTCAAACATGGATATGACACTAATACCACCATATACCAATGCGACAAGCTGAAATGTAGCTGTGTGCCTGGGCGATTCATCTGTGGCGAGAATGGAAGTGTTGGTGCGTCACCGGCCTCGAATGCCGTCAAAGCCTCTGCTGATTTCTCTTGTAGACATCAGCGATTTCCTGAAAGAAGAAATCAAAGGCCCCGCCAAGTTTAGCTGTAAAACCGGTGCTGGGTGTCAATTTGAGGAAGACGCCATGAACAGCTTGATTTCTGACATTTTCGGTGATCCATATATCACCTTGGACTGTTTTGGTGGCGAGTGTCTGCATTACTCACAGGTACCAGGCTATGTTGTGAGTGTCTCCTTTCTCCACGATCATTCTACGTGTTAACAAGGTTGGTTAGCGTCCTCCTAAACCGGACAATACCCTGTGGGTGGCGTTAAGCGCAGCAGGAGCATGTCTTCTTGTCTTTGTCACTTCCGCAGGTACGGCTGTTCAACCATGCAATTCACGGCAACTAGTAACATCTGTTAGTGATCTGGTACGCTGGCCGAGCGTCTAGTGGCAGTTTCGGACACATCCAACTCCCAGAGAATGAGGCGGCGCGACTTATGACCGATCATGTTCCTGCTTCTCTTCACTTTTCCGATATCTCATACACTCTCGGTAACAAGACTATCCTTTCTGGCGTTCAAGGCAGCGTGAAGCCGGGACAAGTCATGGCCATCATGGGTGCATCCGGCGCTGGAAAGTCTACTCTTCTGGACATCCTAGCGAGGAAGAACAAGCGAGGCAATGTCCAGGGCACTACTCTCGTGAACGGAAGAGAGGTTAAGGATGAAGAATTCAGGGAAGTGACCGGCTTCGTCGACCAAGAGGATACTCTTATGGGGACGCTGACTGTCTACGAGACGGTCCTGTATAGCGCCTTGCTAAGGTTACCGCGGGAGATGAGCTTTGAGGCGAAAAAGTTCAGGACGTTGGAGACTCTAAACGAACTTGGGCTGCTACAAATTAAAGATATGAGGATTGGCGAGACTGGTATGTTAAATATGGTCACGCTTGAACCTGAATTGACCTTCGGACGCTAGGCAATCGGTCAATATCGGGGGGTGAGAAGAGACGGGTATCTATTGCCTGTGAGCTGGTAACTAGTCCATCTATCTTGTTCCTTGACGAGCCTACGAGTGGTACGTGCATCCGTTCAATAACCTGCACACTATATAACATCTCTTTAGGTCTGGATGCCTACAATGCCTATAACGTCGTCGATTGCCTGGTTACACTGGCCAGAGACTATAATCGAACTGTTGTATTCACGATCCATCAACCTCGTAGCAACATTGTTGCGCTGTTCGATCAACTTGTTCTCCTGGCTATGGGCAAAACTGTCTATTCAGGTGAATTTTCGAAATGTCAAGACTACTTCGCGAGCATTGGACGCCCGTGTCCACCAGGGTTCAACATCGCAGACTATCTGAGTATGTGTCCACTGCCATGTGCCGAATACGTGCTAACCATACTATCACAGTCGATCTCACCGTCAACGCGAGCGTTGAATCTCCTATTAGCCGTGACAGTGCAACTCTAGAACCGCCTTCGCCAGCTGATACCACCAACATTGGTGACGAAGAACGAGCTGCGGGAACCCAGGCCGTGCCGCTTGCTGTGCGTTCTCAACCCTCTCCACCACTTGCAGAACATCCCTCAGGAGCAAACTCAATCTCTTCCTCCACCGGTGCTTTCATTAAACGCAAGACGTCGCAGCTCCTTGAAGCAGTTTCATCGGCTTCCCAACGATCAACGGATACTCCGATTGCTCCAAAGCTTGCGCAATTAGTTTCATTCTATGAACAGAGTACTATTGCTGCCGATATAAAGGCTGAAGCTGACGCATTCAAGAGAGCTAGTCAAGGTGACGGGACTAGCGAAAATGAGACACGGGATGTGGCAGTGGAGACGGCTTTGCTACGAGGCCGAAAGAGGGCATCCTGGGGAACTCAGTTCAGAATACTAAGCGGTCGGGCTTTCAAGAACTTGTATCGGGACCCTGCATTATTAATGGTGCACTATTCTTCCGCCATTCTCATCGCATGTGAGTTCTGCTCTTCTGCGCTGTTGCACTTGGATGCTCATGTTTCTACCCGAAAAACAGTGATAGCTGGATTCTTTTTCCGGAATGTGACGTGAGTAACCTGTACTCTCCAATATATTTATGTTCAGTTTACTGACATCTTTTATGAAGCATTGACATTGCTGGCTTCCAGAACCGATTAGGTATGTTTCGAACCGCGTTCGGATCTATGTAGTGGCTCACTATCCAACCATCAGGGTTGTTCTTCTTTACGCTGGCCCTTTTCGGCTTCTCTTGTTTGTCCAGTCTCGGTCTCTTTGCGAATGAGAGGATCTTGTTCATTCGGGAAAGGTTTGCCGTGTTTCTGCGTTCTTCATGGTCCCTTTTAACGTTATTTTAGATCGAATGGATACTACTCTTCTTTCACCTATTTTTCGTCCAAAGTACGTTATCTGTCATTTGATGCGAGGGGTTGTGCGTTGACTTGATAATAGATACTCTTTGATATTCTCCCGCTTCGGGTTGTTCCACCTCTTATTTACGGCGGAATAGTCTACGGATTGGCGGGACTAGTGGCCACAGTCCCAGCTTTCTGGAAATTCATTCTCGCTCTCGTGCTATTCAATCTCACAACTGCCACGTTCGTCTTGTGGTTATCGATTGCCTTCGCGAATACTAGCGTCGCCAGTCTGGTGGGAACGTTGGTGATGCTTTATAAGTATGTCATTTACTTGACGGGAACGAATTGTGATCCTAACGCCGTGATTAGTCTGTTATTTACAGGACTGCTCATCAATCGCGAGACCGTTCCGAAAGCGCTTCAATTCCTGCATACGATATCCTTCTTCCATGCTGCATTCGAGGCGTTAGCTGTGAATGAGCTGCGATACCTCACGTTGAAAGAAGTCAAGGTGAGATTCTTTTCCCGTATGATAAGAATTAGAAGCTGATTAGTACCCACACATAATAGTATGGCGTTGAATTAGATGTCCCCGCAGCTACCATTCTTTCCACTTTTGGTTTACGAGTAGGGGTTCGTCGATTCGCTAATTTGTTTCACCAACGTGGCGCTAATTCCAGTTACAGTCATTCTGGTGGCCGAATATCTCGCTTCTTGGCATCTTTTGTGCTGGCTTTACAATCATCAGTTACATCACGCTTCACTATTTCGTGAAAGAAAAGCGGTAGTGGCTGGCCGAATAATTCTTGGCTTACTGCATCATAAACAGCAGTAATGGGTCTCTTTTGCTGTGCTTGTTATGGATGGCATGTTTTGTATTTCTAAAAATTCGCTTGATGCTATATAATGTGGATACACCCGACTACATCGTCTTCCGGTCCGATCAATCTTCTTGGGGTCCTAGCTTGGTACTCCCAACGAGAACATTCACACGTTCAGACCAAACGGAGTTAGTATTTGGCGCTCTTTGATGGAGTATTACAAGTTTTGGATGACACTCAAGAGGTCCGGATTGTCCAGATTGCTCAGATCGACATATCAGAAATCCCCGGAGGCAATGCGCCAAAAGAGTGGCGTTATCGTTTCTGGGGCGTTTCTGGTACAGCATACTTTAGCTAGACTCCAAACGGTAGTGCGGACGTCGGCAAAAAAAGTTGAAAAGTATTCCTGTTGTAAATAAGTACGCCCCTGAGATACATGTTCTAAGCATTGCAGTCCGCCGGCTGGATGATAAGTAATAGTGACCACATACATAGAAAAAAGGCTTGAGAAAGGCGTTGATGGAGTGGGGGTCTATATCAAATTGTAGTAACGCACGGAATACGAGGACCGATTGCAGTCGAAAAAAAAAGGAGGATGGAAAGAAAGAGAAACAGGAAAAGATACAATTGAGAATAGGTATCACGATTGTAAAATGGGTAGTGGAAGCTTTGAAAATCGTCGCTTCGTCTATGAGTGGGCGACCCAAAAGTACAGAGGTATCATGCCGAAAATACTAATAGTAATGAGTACATGCAGAGAGTGTGAGAAGAGTGGGCGAGCATGGAGAAAGAACAGAATGACAGACGATTGTAGGAAGTGAAGTGATGATGCGAGGTGAATGTTCTGAGACTATGGAACAGCGGAAAGTTCATCTTCAGTACAAGGGATGTGAAAGAGATAGATATACCTGTCGTCTTGGCGAATGATGAGCAGTCCGTTAGTGATTTTGATCATCCCTTCGCCTTTTGGTTGAGAATACGAGTCCTTCATCTTCATCCTCTGCAGCCTCGCGAGGCCCGCTACCATAACCGTAACCATAGTTATGCGGGGATACCTCTTCGTCTTGAGCTTCCACGGTACTCTCAGTAGTACCCTCGTATGTGCCCTGTTCTTCCTCATCGTACTCATCATCGCTCCAACCACCGTAGCTGTCCACTTCGTCACTCATGATGATGATACCGCCCCCACCTGGTCGTGCTGCGGTTCCATCAAGACGATGACCGATTCCGCTTTGAGGGCGACTCGTCTGTCCTCGAGAGCTGCCATTGGGTGTCCTGGAACCGAAAACATTGCCATTTGAGCTAGAGTGAGCAGCCATCACTTCATCTCGTCTCCCTATACCGCCTGCTCCAAAGATAATGTCTCTATCTCTTTGCTCTCTATAAGTAACATGATATCCATCCTCTCCCACTACAAAGTCATCCTCATCATCGAATTCATCAGACTGGTAGCTGGTCAGACTCCGTGCATCGGCTGCAGCGCCAGCACCTTGATCCCAGCTGCTAATTCTGCGATTGGCAATTCCACCGAGGCTGCTGTTACTACTGTCGACACTGCCTATGCTGCCTTCTGCTACAAGTGCACCTCCGCTAATGGCGATAACTGTTGCCGCCAAGGTGGCGCCTGCGGGATTATTGAGCATGACGGCGGAGGCTGGAGCTCGAGAGAGTACGGGAGGTGCTGTAGGAGAGGCGCTCCTACCCGATGCGGAACCAGAACCGGAGGCTGCAAAGAGTGCCGCTGAAGAGGAAGACCGAGACGATGAAGATGCTGGTCCACGGGCATTCGGTGACGATGGAGGAGGGGAGGGAACCCATGTATCCAGATGCTGCGGTAATTCGTCTGCAGAGGATGATAACAGCCCATTGGCACCGGGCCTTATCAAGGGAGGAGAAACGATCGCAGGTGTATACGTGTTTGGATCGGCAAACTCGATATCGCTCTCGTCACTGGTTGAACCTTTGGTAGGCTTTCCAGTGACGGTAACCGCAGTCGCAGTCGAGGTGGTTGCAGTAACGGTGGTGTCGCCAAGGTCGTCCGGGGCTCGTCCCTTGTCTTTGCTTTTCTGCTTCCCCTTGAATCTACTTCGTTCTCTTCCTGGGTCCCGCTCTTCTACCGGCGACCCACAACCAGATGCCGTTCCTGGGGGACTAGCGTAACCGCTTTGACTATAATGGCTGCCTCTGCTGCTCGGCCTCCAATGAGCAATGGATGAAAACAAGCCTGTGAGCCTTTTCCCGCTGGGACTCGCACTGCGTTGTTCGCTATTAGCGTTCCCGCTCCCACGGAAGCTACGAATACTCCGTATGCTGTCGCTGCGTGTTCGTGCTGCCGGAGGAGGGCGGACGGCAGCTGGACTAGCGATTTTCGGAGTCGGTGCCGCGATTCGTGGTGTCGAAAAAAGTGCCTTGGACGATGATGCACTAACGGGTATGGGTTGCTCTCTTTGCTTGCCTTTCCGGTCAGTACTCAGCGATTGTTGCGTTGCTATTGGAGTGGAAGTATTGGCAGCCTTGGCCATCTTTTTCCTTCGTCTCCGCTCTCTTTCTCTCTCCTTCTTGTCTCTCCGCTCTCTCTCGGCTTCGGCGTCCCTGTCGCTCTTTACCCGTCGTAGCCGCATTGTAGGCTCTGATATGACTCGTCCGCGGTCAGCCATGTCATCATCTGCGCCGTGAATAGGACTCTTGATTTTCGGTTTCGACTTGTTCCCCTTATCTTTCTTCTCAGGTGACCCAATAGCACCTTGGGAGCGGTGTACTCTGAGACCACCGAAAAGATTGGCAACGGTGGAAGTAGAGGAAGTGGATGAGGGAGTGGGGGACAATGTCGGCGTAGCACCTCGTGAGAGGAGAGCCACTAGTCGCTTTTTGATGCTTATGCCACCGTAGCTACCCGTGGTTACACTGACACCTGGTCTAGCGGCAACCGTAGCAGGAAGCTGACCACGAGCTCGTGTAGACATCGAGGTAGTACCGGTTGCAGTACCGGTGCTTGTGCTTGTACCTGCAGCACCGGGTGCACCTCTTCTGCCCCACCCCATCCCCATCGCCCAACGAAAGCGCAAGGTAGACATGGCATCCGATGTCTCCTTTGCAGAGACTTGAATTGGATTGGGAGAGGTGATTTCGAGCCACGTCGAAGGATTGGGGAGGTCTTGAAGAAACCAGCGGTTGGTCTGAGCAAAAGAACCATGTGAGCAAATGGTTGAGTCAAGTCAAAGCGTCGAGGCTGGAAAGATGATACCACATACCTTGACTTCTTCGAGTGTGATTCTCTCGTCCATGTCCTTCTTCAAAAAGTGATCCAGTAAATGGATGACAGTGGGCCCGACTTCCCCTCTTTCGATTGCCTCCTCGCTAGGGTGTCGACCGCCAGTCGGCACCTCGTCATACCCCATCTTGCTTGGTGCTCTCCAGTCATGGTTGCAGACATACTGGTATCCGGTCCACTCGTTCAATGAATACATGCCCGGTGGTCTGAACGGAATTTTACCAAACAAGAGACAGTACAGGGTTACGCCCAAGGCCCAAATGTCAATGGCTTTGGTAACGGGAGGCCGTAGTGAGGAAGGTGGGTCCGTATACTCCCATACAATCTCGGGCGCTAGAAAAGCAGGGGAACCTGCACGTTTGGCAAGGTCGGCGTCATTGAGTAGGATGGGGTCTTCCTGGTCTCTGGACGCAGTTGTACCGTCCTGTGCTGCGGCTGAGAGATGTTGTGCATATGAGAAATGTGCTGTACCAAAGTCGGCGATTTTGACACGGTCATGATTGGAGGTCCAAATGAGATTGGCAGGCTTGATGTCGCGGTGGATGATTCCTTGATGATGGAGGTATTCGAGACCAAGAATGGCATCACGCATGATGCGTCTGCTTTGATCGACAGTGAGTATAGGTTGGTTTTCGCCATTTGTGTACTTGATTTCGCCACCTCCCAGGTGTTCCATGACCATGAAAATCTGGTCGTTCTTGCGGTCGTCTATAACCTCGTAGAGCCTGACGACGTGAGGGTGACGACATTTCTTCATGATAGCTATCTCCTTGCGAATTTCCTGCTCTGCTGTGCGTATTCCATCAACGACTGGCACATGGTCTGTGCGCGGCGGCATGCTATTCCTGTTTCTGAGCTGCTTGTACTGACGTTCTCGCTGTGCCTTTTTGGTATCCCTCTTGACTATTTTCATTGCCTTGTTGTACACACGATAATGAGCCAATAAAGAAACGAGAAATGAGAAGATTTGCGCACGAAGATCTTGTTCTCGTTGAGATGGTCATGACACTTGAAGACTGTGCCATGCATTCCTTTTCCAATCCTCTCGTCCAGCACATAGTGGTTGACCATCTTCTTGCCGTCTGCAAGACGGGTTGTCTGTACGCGTTCGGTAGTGACCACGCCTCGGTCCATTGGTGGAGGTACATTGACGAAGAGTGACAATGTAAGGGAGAGAGAGATTTTCCAGAGTGTACGTAAATCTGAGCTCATATACTATTTATTGAATAATTTTCCTAATTCGATATTTGACCCTAGACTTTGTTTACTCTCGAGCACAGCTACATTTATCATCCTCAGCCACGTCTTTCATGACCTATAAGACCCCAATTTCAGTTTCTATTCACCTTGTCAACCGCTTCTTCGCATTCTACTTACAGCTTCAGCGTGCAGTCCGCACCCCTAGAACAAAAACCGAGTCATCATCAGAGATCTGGATTCACTTGGGGTCATCAAATTCCGCACTCACAGCCCAGGTCGTCTTCCCACATTTACTGCATTTGACCTGGTAGCACCTATCTACAGGTACCGAAGATGATCGCTCATTGTCGCTCGCGTATGCCATTTGATTCTGTAAGAATCATTCAATCTGTCTCCAAAACCCCCGTAACCAAGCTGCAGGTACTACTCACCGTAGTAGGAGGAAGGATGTGCGGTTCTGCGAAGCACATGCGCAGCTCCCCCACTGTTATACTCCCTGTCACCTGATAAATTCCGAAATTCCTTCCTAATCTCCTGTGTCACAAGGCCTGACTGAGGTGGATCAGAAAACAAGGTGTTCGCCTGGAATCGCCGAGGGTGGGAAAAAGATCCAGTTCCTTTTTACCAGGGGAATTTTTTGGTTGACAATCAATTCTGATGCCAGATGGCCCATATCCTGTCCAACGCCACCGACAGGAGTATTCTTTCTGGAAGGGAATAAACCTTCGCGGGAAGTCGGATGGTACGGGACTTTCTTGGAGAGTCCTATCTTTTCGATGAACCCTTAAGCGTCGGGAGAGCGGAAGGCGAAGAGCAACCTTCAGCGCGATTCCAATATCTCCGCCGATCTTCCAACGCGCGTTTGCAGCAAGTATTGGTTCTCTCGATCTAACGGAAGCTCCTTGACATACCTATCAGTTAACTTTAGGGAAGTGGAGTATTTCCAACGATCCGCACGTTCAATACGTCGGTTGCCACGACATCTTTAGGTTTCAGCTTCCAGATCAACTTAATACCCGCAAAATCTAAGTCTTGAGTACGTTTCAGGGTGGACTAGGGCGCCGAGTAGTGGAGACGGTTGAACGCGAGTAACGGTCCAGAGGGGATTTCTCAGTTTCCACACGAAGATCTGCAGTGTGCACCGTAAGAACGTTTTCTCCGAACCCCTGTGAGCCAAGGGCTCCTTCGAAGAAATGATTGATGTCGCCGAATCCTTTTGCCTTTATCAAATCTCGACAGGTACTTGGACTCGTTCGGAACTCTGCAGTAATAGCTCTCACGGTAAACTCAACTCTCACATACTCAGTATATACATATCTCGCGCCACCCGAGATCTGCTCAATCTATCGCAGCTTTGCTTCTTTTTCTCCCGCTCAATCAGCTTGACTCGGCAGGAGACCTGAGTAGCCCACTGCTTTGATATCAGTACATCTTGTCTGTACATACACATCCATCTCGAGGTTTTGATGACACGACGTATCAATCTGCATCATGGCAGTCGTTGGGACTCGGGGCACCGGGATTCCTCATGATTACGGCGCTCAAGAAGCTTTCTGTCGACGTGGTGAATCGAGGCCTCGACGCTACACGGAACTCGGTACGCTAGCACTACCAAGGACTGACTGTAAGGAATGACGACCGAGGATTGATAGATTGAAGGAGATGCGAAAGATTCGGAAACCTATGAAACACACCTCTTCGTCTCGTTAGTGCTTACTTCTCCCGCATGCTCTTATCTCTGAGCGTCCCGCTCAAAAGGTCTCGACAACACTCTCAATAGGTCAACTTGTGAGAGCTCCGACTCTAGCTATTGTAGGGCCATCGACGTGGCCAGCTGCCCAAGTCTCGGACATCAATGATAAACGAAAGAACCGGAAGGTACAGGCCCTTCCGGTAAGCGCACCGCTTACCGATAGAAGTATATTCGAGATATATGCCATAGAAAAAAGAAGCAAAAAAAAAAATCGCATGACAAAAAAGAATAGATCATCGGATATGTGGCGTACCAAGTGGTAACACAAGCACACATACTCGCTGCAAGGATGAAGCCATCCGAATGAGCCGGACAGCATAAATTAGTTTAACGTTTTTAAGTTTAGTATTCGGGGAAGAGGCCGACCTCCTGAAAGGCCATTTTATTGACAAAGGACCTCGACCCACTAGTGTCCATACGCGTCCTTGATTGAGCCGGATTAGATCTGCGCTTCAACGTGAGTAATGACAGAAAGACCGCAGCTCGACCGCCTAGGTCGCGTTACTAGTTGGGGAGAAGGATCGACAGGAGGCTGAAAGTCATGCTATGAACAGCGTGAATGGTATTGAATACCGACGTAGTGTGTCCCTGTCACTCCGAACATCTCGAATATCTTCGATAGCCGACAGCAGTTGAATCTGTACGTGTCGTTACCGAAACTTGAAGCAAGTTCCGATCCGGAATTATTCGGTGAATTCGATAGTGTTTCTAGCTCATGAGAAACAACTTCCAACTTGTGTGCACAACGACGTGGTAACTCAGCCACTTACCACTTATAATACAATAAATTCAAACACCGATGCTAGTTTGGACTGGCTGCAATAGCCATCAACCCTGTGGTGTTCCTTCCGGTGCTTCCGCCATGATTGGTCCAAGAGAGACGAAAGAGATGATTCAACGCTTGCTAAGCAAGGCGATGCATCGGTCGTGTGCCAGTCGTGCAGCCTGAAAGCTCACCTGATCGCGTTGAGATCGTGTCGTAACATACTTAGTACATTCATTATGTGGGTGCAAAGGTGAACGACCTTTATTGAATTGTTTCCCTCTAGGGTTATAATACATTTGACCTTTCGCTCAGATCCGGCACAGGCAACTGATTCAACGTTCTGGATCCGAAATCTCGGAGATTACTCACGATTGACGCGTAGCAGCGGCTAGCCCTTGACCTCCTGAACGGTCTTCGCCAATCTCTTCACGGCCTCTTCCACATCTTCCGGAGAAAGTAAACTGAATGCCGCCCGGACATATGCTGTCTTGCCGCCTTTAGGTAAAAAAACGGTCCCAGGGAGAGCAAGGACGCCATTTTCGAGGGCTTTTGTGCGGATAGTGGATTCCGAATCCTCATTGGGTACGTTGAGCTTAAACCAGAAGAACAACCCAGCTTCCGGTCTGACCCATTCACATAGCCCCTTCAAATGCCTCTCCATCGCCTGCTCAAATATGTCCCTCTTCAACCCGTAGAATGCCGAAACGCCCTTGGTATGGGTAAGGAACCCTTCATACCCCCATTTCTCGAGCAACTCAAGCGCGAGCACCTGAGTCAATGAAGATGTCTGAAGGTTCGAGGTTGCTGTATAAGCATCAATGGCGTTGAGCAACCTCTCTGGGCCAGACACAAATCCAATTCGCAAGCCTGCCGAGAGAATCTTGCTAAGACTGTCGAACCTCAGTACGCGGCCAACTTCGGGCTCTTCGAGCTCGAGCTGAAAGTAGGACGGTACTCGGGGTGCGGTGCCAAAGTACAGGTAAAAGTAAGGGTCGTCTAAGGCGGATGGTAAGATTGTAGCTATCCTTTATCAAGTTAAGCAATGACCTGCCTTCGAATATGATGAAGTTATGTTCCTTTGCGAGCTTGAGGACTTCCTTTCTACGGGCAAGGGAAGCTGTCATTCCAGTTGGATTACACCCGTACTACGTCAGGAGGTAAATGAAAACGTGTCAACCTGTAGAATAGTACCCTTACCGGAACGGTGTACAAAACTTTAGGTTTCGGTTTCCCGCTTGGCCACTGTTCAAGGATGGATCTCAATGACTCGGTTGAGATGCCTTCTGCATCCGTAGCGACCTCGTACAACTCGCAATTGAGGTTCGTGAACATAGGTATCACTCCGGCGTACATAGGACTTTCGGCCAGAACGGGGTCTCCACGATTGACCATTGACCCGATCGCCTGGGCGACACCTTGCAGTGAGACGGACTCAACGCGACCTCAAGACAACTGACGCACTTTGTATATGAGATCTTGGCTTCCTGCACCCACACTGACTCTCCAATCTTCACCTGTCGCCTTCCTGTTGTGCATCTTCTCTTGCAGACCATCGATCCATTTTATCAATCCTGGAATTCCTTTGGTGTCCGTATACTGCAGTGCCATAGCTAGATCATTTGGTTCGATTTGAACGTGAAAATCAGTTTCACGAGGGCCTCCAGATGGTCCGAGAAGAGAAGGGTCCGATGATGGGGCTCGGGCGGTGAATGAAAGTGAGGTAAACGGGAACGTAGAGCTGTTGGGTTTGCCAGCGAGTAAGGAGATGAGACCGGGTGTTTTCTCCAGAGGAAAAAGTGAGCGAACTATAGGAAAAATCAGTCAAAAACAGTGTAAATTATGACTTGTTCGTACTAACTTGGGCTAGGTTTCTTGTTCAGCGCATCTTGCGACAGAAATTGCTCGTAGAATGTCGCTGGCAGAATGTTGACTGTTGACTGTTGACGTCTGGATGAATAAATGGGAATAAATTCAGAATCTGTCGAGAACTTACAGCTGCCATGACTTGGTTTTGAGAGAGAAGATAGTAGAGTTGGGAATCCTGACTCGATATCGATGCATGATACTGTAATATTGGAAATTGAACGCAATTCCGTTTCGGATGGCCGCGTTCAAGCCGTGTTGACTCATATCTTTTATCCGGAACTCTCATGTCGGCAGCTGCAGGCACTTTCACCCGCAGACTTTCGGTGAGTTTCAAGAATTCTATTCCCAATAATGCCGATAATTGAAAGGAATGGTGTATGATACAGTGGTCTAAAGATCAATCAATATGCGGCCCTCAAGCAGTGACTCCTTGCTTCGAAGCACCCTCTCCGTAGTATCGATAGCTGAAGTGATTCTCAATAACGGGATGGATCCAAGGAAAAAAATGCCACATACTGTGCTATTCTTGCAAGCTGGCCCAGACCAGTCAATCCAACGAAACAGTTCACCTATGTCATCGTCAGGATCTGCGGAAGTATCCGACGACCGCTGGGCACTCACGGAGGCTAGACTGTAGTTCACGGGCCGAATTACAAACGACCATCGTACCCATATAAGCCCAGTCGCAGTCAAAGCTAGAATCAGCAGCAGGTCAGTCTACAATTTGTTATCAGGTTATCCTAATGCTCACCGAGATTCTGTGGAATACTCAGTTTATCGGCAGGCCTGTCCAAGTCCTTTAGTCCAGCAATGACCAGGCCCCACTTCATCATCGGCGCCCAGAAGAATACCGTTTTTGGTCCTACATCAAATCAGCACCAGATTCGACCAGTCTACTGAAGGCTCTCACCTGCCTCATGGTTCCAGAGCGCTGTAATTCTCGAGGATAGGCTTCCTGACATTGTTTTCGAGGGGAGGGGAGGGGGTAAGTGGTGGTACGGAGAAAAGATTGTTACAGAGTCACTGCAATTTAGTCTCTGCCATGATGCTCGTGCGGACTCCAATGGTACGGAGTAACAAAACTATAGGAGATAAAGGAGCGTCTGATGGCTGAGCGGAGTTCACTTCCATTCTCGACGGGGCTTCCCGCGGACAGCAGGTGGATGATTTGCGGTGTCAATTCAAACTCACAAATCCCAAAACTATCGGTTGCTGAAGAAGCAAGTAACGTTCTCGTTGTATCTTGAGTACAGGAGCTGCAGGAAGTTGTTATCATGGTACGTGTCGACTGTTTGAAGTTTCTTCTATTCTTGACGAGGCTCATTTTTAACAAGTAGCATCTTCCTCATCATGCGTTAAGGGCCCAACTGTCGAGTAGCACGAGGCAACCCCAATCACGTTGTATTGGACTTCCTACTGCGTTAATCACGATCATATTGGGCATCAAGTTGGGGAACCCCGTCTATAAGCGTCGGATAAGAGCAGAATTACAAGTAGATGGACAATATCAACGCTATACAGTCGGCCTTGGCGGAGCCTCTGGGCACTCTCTTGTTGGACAAGAGGCTCTCTTCGGTCTTGCGGGCGAAACCCTGAAATTAGAGTCACAGCTAGTGTTTGAACAACAAATCTATCGGGCGAAGTGATTGAATCGGCCTGGGGAATCAAGATTGTTAAGCACCCCTGAGCGCTGATCCCGGTCCAGAATCGGACTTGTTCGTCCGAAAAGGTCCTTACTCTAGGTAAATATTCTTATGTATTATCTGGAGTAATAAGTATTCTATACATACTTGGCATCTTCTCTGCTCAATAACAAGCGTCAAGCGCCGAAGTGCGGCTATTTGTTCCATGCAAAGCGTCTGATATAACCGGTTACCCCTTCTCACTTCCTACCTCATAGTCCGAATGTCCTCCGACGAAGAGGGGTTAAATGTAAAGAAACGAAAAGTTCTCCGGGCTTGTGATATCTGCCGGAGAAAGAAGAGTGAGTAAAAAAAAATTTCTACCAAAGTATGACTCGCAATTGACTTGCCTTTTTGCCGATCCTTCTCTCATATTTGTCAAGTTCGATGTGAGTGACGAGTCGCTTCAAAACTCGCCAAAAATACAGAACAATGTCTCCTAGGCGATGGAATCCAGACTGCTGGTAGATGTTCTAATTGTATCGCTTCGGATTTCGAGTGCACATATGTTGAAACTGCCAAGGTACGCCATTACAGGACTCGAGCGATCAAGAACTGATGCAATTCATTAATAGAAACGCGGTCCACCAAAGGCGTTTGTACTCTTTTTTTTACATCGAAACGGGATGAACGAAAGGTCTCAATGAATGGTTTGTCAGCTATGTCGAAGGTCTGGAAAATCGGGTTGAGAAGATGGAGCAATTGATTCGTGAGGTGCGTAATGAGTCTCGTCATTCTCCTTTTCGATGTGAACATGGATATATAGTTCCTGCCGGACGAAGATTTGGCAAGAGAACTGGGAAATTTCACTTTCGATCGCGAAACATGGACCATAGGAAAATCAGACCCTCTACAATCCTCATCCAAAGGACACGACCCTGATGAAGATCCGGGCGGCGAGCAGGACTCTACGGGGGAAAGTTCCATCTTTCCCGGTAACTCCAGCAGTACTTCCTTGACGAGAACCGCTCTCGAGCTCAAGCTGGAAACCTTGGGCTGGAGTACTGATTCTCTTCAGGACGAGCCAGAGGGTGAAGATCATCAACCGGTGGGTACGCGTTCTGATCCTGTTTGATCTTCTGGTTTGACATTTCTTAGTGGGAAGACACCTTTGCCGACACCTCACACCACAAGTATCAGTTTCCGGAAGACGATCTCATGACGGACCTAATCGATCTCTATTTCACCAAAGTGAACATTCTACTACCAGTCTTGCACCGACCGACCTTCGAGAGGAATATAGCGAAGAAACTTCATCTGGAAAGCGAGGCTTTTGCAGATGTTCTGTTACTGGTTTGCGCGAATGCTTCAAGGATGTCCGATGACCCAAGGGTACTTCTTCCTGGGGTCGACTCTTGGCTTTCGTGCGGATGGAAGTGGTTTGTTCAAATCGACCTGGTGGACCGGAAATTTCTGGATGTACCGACGCTGTACGATGTGCAATCTAATTGCGTTAGTGAGCCATCCGATACAAAAACTTTTTCATTGAATTCATCATCATACCCCTAGCTCTACTGTATATTTTTGCAGGGCTCATCAGCGCCACACGCGTGTTGGACCATGGTCGGTATAGGTCTTCGCATGGCGCAACAAATGGGTGCACATCGGAGACGCGAAACACACACAGTCGAGGACGAACTGGTAAAGAGGGCGTTCTGGTGAGTGGACCCTACATGTCATGTCATTCTTGGTCCTCAACTGCTTCTTTGCAGGTGTTTGCTCACTATCGACCGTCATGTCAGCGCTGTCCTTGGACGCCCATGTGACTTTCAAGATGAAGAGTAAGCCTACTCCCCGCAGTGCCTTCGTATTCTGATCAGAAGTCTCCCAGCCATGACCTGGATATGCCCTGCGAGTGTGACGACGAGTACTGGGAGCATCCTAACCCTGCATTGGCCTTTCGACAACCACCCGGGAGACCGTCCTTTGTCTCTGCGTTCAACTCCTACCTTAAACTGTTGGAGATCTTGGCTGCCGTCTTGCGGACCCTTGTGAGTCGATTTGTATGTTCGCTTCGCTTCGGTCCTGCTGAAGGTCTTTTCTCCGCCAGTACTGCGTCGATAAACCTAACGTCTTGTTAGGATTCATGGGTTCACGCTGGGAGCAGCGCGTTGTTGCTGAACTGGATGGAGCTCTTAATCGTTGGGTCGGCGATATTCCAGAACATGGTGCGTGAGATCCCTCCTGGGGGTCAGTCGCAATTGCGCTGACATCAGTCACGCAGTTCGCTGGGACCCACAACGCGAAGATGACATATTTTTCAACCAAGTACGTAGCCCTGAACAAGTAGTATTGAGCGCAGCTGACGCTTGTGACTCCAGTCCGCAATATTGTACACCAACTTTTACAACCTCCAGATTCTCATTCATCGTCAGTTTACGAAAAAGTCTTCGCCACTATCTTTCCCATCTATAGCTATCTGTGCAAATGCTGCTCGGTCTTGTAGCCACATTGTGGACACCATGAGGCTTAGAAAGGGATTCGGACTCCCTTGGATTCAGGTACGAGTGATTTACCTGCAATTGAGTAATATCTGAAACGTTATCCATAGACAGCTGCTTTCACAGCCGGTGTCATCCTGCTACTGAATATATGGGGAGGAAAACGGTCAGGTCTGTCAATAGATCCGGTCAAGGAGATGAGTGATGTGCACAAGTGTATGCAAGTACTCCACGAATGTCAGAAGAGGTATGCTGTAGGCATCCCCTATCTACCCATCCCTGTTTAACAACTCTACATCAACAGATGGCACATGGCTGGACGCTCTTGGTAAGCAGTAACCTGTTGGCCTAGAGTATTGTTCAACTTGCTGTTTCAGGGACATCATGTACGAACTCGCCACCGTTGGCGAACTACCCCTTCCAAAATCGAGCCCAAATACGCAGAATAAGCGGGAAAGAGACTCGGACAGTACTATATCTTCGGCATCCTCGACGGGGTCACCCAGCGATGTGCACACATCGGGTACAAGAACCATCGCTAGCTCGAAACGGGTAGCGCATCACCGACCATCAGAGTCCCAAGACATGCAAGTATCGCAACCGGAACAGCAATTATTCCCCTTACCGATGTATAGTGATGATCTCGGACGACTCCCACTCCATGGCCAGTTAAATTACGCTCCCAGAGCAACCCCGGAATCCCTCGAAGCACAACCTGCTGCAGGATATTGGTTCTCTGGCAGAGATGGCGCTACTTCTGCGGCAATACCTACCCAGAACCCTGCTACAGGTTCTATGCATGATCTAGACCTGCCTGCGGGATTTCCTGAACTTGCAGATGCCGAGTTTTTCGAACAACTCACCTCCGTATGGCAGAATGGTCGGACTTCTGAGGGTCAGGATGTGGTCGTTTCTGATGGTGGATATGCATCCTACCATCATTCACAATTAAAATCAGGGCCTGGAGCCGTCAAACAAGAACCGTACATCAATCCTTCTGCTGGGATATGGTCTAGTGCAGATGATTTGGCAGATCCGAGATTGTCTAGAAATTCTGAAACTCAGGGTGTTGTGTATACTAGATAAGTTTAGACCATGTAGAACGGTCGACTTGGACATTTAGCTGCGATAATCACCGTAGAGGGATGAACAGACACACTTCACTTTGAACGGCTTGGAACCGACATAACTGAAATCACAAGTGTAATACTTGGCTGTCTCTGCCTTGTCACCTCCACCGAAATCAGCAGCCAATATCTCAAAGTCTTCCAACTTGAGGATTTCACTAGCACGCCCCTCGTCTACTTTCTCGAGTTCACCGTTCACCAATACGGGTAGAGTTGGCGTTCCGTCGGAGGGCACAAATGCGGCACTGACTCGGTGCACTCGCCCTGGTAGTGTGTATAAGCATCGAGTACGTAAAGCGCAACCGAGTGCACACCTTTACTACTTGGTCCCACCTTCGCCATCTCGGACTATTAGCAAAGTTCGCAAGGTCAATGGCAAGATTGGTCAACTTCTATTTTCTAAAGATTTTGAAAGCGGCCGGATTCATTTCGTCGTCGTTGATTTCTTGCACATTTACGTCGGCACGATCCACAAAAGTAGCATCAATGGCTATCAAGAGAATGGTGTCGTTGGTCGACATGTCTCCGTCTACGCTAATCGAATTGAAGTCTCGCTCAACGGCATATGTGAAGGCACGTTGG
The DNA here is from genome assembly GCA_001466705.2 of Moniliophthora roreri. Classification (NCBI taxonomy): domain Eukaryota; kingdom Fungi; phylum Basidiomycota; class Agaricomycetes; order Agaricales; family Marasmiaceae; genus Moniliophthora; species Moniliophthora roreri. The sequence continues at coordinate 187,644 of LATX02000248.1, forward strand.
GGACTGCGGGGGCGATACAGCGGCATCGCTCACGATGCATCCAAGGAGAGTAGCGTGTAGTGGGCCGATAGTAGGTAGGCCCATATCTAGATGAATCATGCCCGCACCTTTCTCCATGCCAGCCATACGGTATTCGACGCCCTTTGATAGAAAAAGAATTTGGAACGAAGTTTTGGGGACGTGTCGGTGGTCACGAACGCCCTCTCCCAAGCAGTCAAGCCTTTTTGTGAACAGATAGCCGTGAGGAACTCGATATGGGTAAATTCTGACCAATGATTCTGATCGACATGACCAGCTGAAGATGTAGGTGAATCCAGCAAGTCATCCCGTTTCCTTCACCATCGCCCATGCATTCTCCATGCCCTGTCGACCTGTAAGAGCGTTTGCACAACCACTACTACAGCTTTAGCTCTGCCGATATTCTCTCCCAAAATCTTAGAGTCCATCATGGGAGTTGGCCTTGAGCGAAGCAGGGCGCTGCTGAAGTCGGCTGTTTTGAGGTCGAAAGAATCGAGAAGTTCTGGGTTCTTTTTCACGCCGGGATAGCAGACCGGTGAGGAGACAGCCAGATGGGAAAGAGGAAGGCGGCAATGGCTGATGGTGGTGAGATTTAGAAGGGGTTGGCTTTATCGTTATCATCATTTGAAGACAAGTCGCGACATAAAGGCTTGCTTAAGTACTGAAGTACGGCAGAGTCAAATAGTACACCGGAGTTATTGGCGAGTCAGAAACTGTAGCAAGTCATGACATTATGCAGTGACTCGGCATATCAGAGAGGATGTTTGATTTCATGAATGCCCAGTAGTGTAGTATGTAGTGTATCGAGTCCTAAAGACTAAAAACACAGCACGCGTATGCAGCGAGTGGGGGAGAAAATGGGAAATGAAGTATGGAAGGAATGGATGTGTGAGAGGGTTCGTATGTACTGGTATCATCTTATATACACTAATTTTCGGTGGGTACTCTATGTACGGTTGCAGGATCATAACAGTCGTGAACATGAACGAAAAAGGGAACAGAAAGATGGTAGGCATGCATTAAGGAATAAGGAATAAAAATACAAACAGCGGGCAGAGCACGCACATGCAACACATCTGAAAAGGGAACAGCACGTAATAAAACAATTACCCGAAAAGAAAAAGGAAAAAGGAAAAGAGAAAGGTGTGCGCCCACTTACGTAGGCCAGCCCCGAACAATCCTCGCTGCTCCGTCACCTACTCGTCCTAGGAAGTTGAAAACTTCAGCAGCGCCACCCCCACCTCCATATCCGCCGGCGAAACCTTCACCTGGTCCTCCAGGCAGAGCATTGAAACTCGCCCAAGCAACCCGATCGTGGTAGGTTGGCCCACCTGGTACACCCCATCCGTATTGGGGGCCCATTCCGGTGCCAGCCAGGGCCATCTGAACCAACGCTAATGCACCAACGACAAGTGCTGATGACCCTGCAACAATAGCAGTCTGCGTTATGATATTGGAGGCGGCTCCTGGCGGTGAAGAAGATGAAGGTGAGATGTAGGTGTTGTAAATGTTGCGGTAGAATCTTGAGTAACCCCTCTTGCCCTCTTTTTCTTCCTCTTTCACTTGTGGTTTTCGACGGACACGGGATTTTGCGAGCACTTGGTCGATAACACCGCATCCCACTCCAAGTTCATCCTTGAAGGCAGACCATTCCTCCAGTAGTCCCTCTGAAACCTCGATATCACCATCAAGACCGCCGTGCAGCTTGCGCAGTTCAGCAGCTACCCGTCTTTGAATCTCTGCTTCCTCATCGTAAGCAGGAGGAGAATCCTCGAGGGTCTGTTTGGAAGACGAAGCTACAGGATCGGGCTCTTCCTTTTTGACCTCGACAACGACTTCAACTGGGTCCGTCTGAATCTCCATTTCGACTCTTTCAGGTGTTGGCTCGACCGGCTCCTCGATGACTTCTGTCTGGACATCGACCACGACCCTCTTCGGCGAAGGTGGCGGCGGGTCTGTCTGAGAGGAAGAGGCGACAAGGAAGAGTGCGGGTTCGTACTGGGTCGAGCTATCCGAGTACTCTTTGACCTCTTCAAAGGTTTGCGTTGTCTCCAAGGTCCGGTTTGCTCGCGAAGGAACTTTCTATATGGTTTGTAGTGCGTCAGCAAAGATAAAACTATGCACAAGTTTTATTGGACTAACCCTTTGGATCCTACGTCGGATAATCGTCTGAACGACATCCTCATCTTCTTCGTCATCACCGTCTATCTCTTCCACAACCGTCTCGCTACCGTCCTCAATATCGTCATCCTCATCGTGGACGTCCTCTTCATCCTCGCCCCAACCAGACATCTTACCCGCCAACTCTGCTCCGAGACTCTTGCTGACAGTATTATTCCGGCTGCTCGCACCTGAACCAGGTCCGCCTCCTCCAGCCAAGCCAGAAGCCAAACTATTTCGTAACTCATCCATATCGAACCGCATCCTATCAATCGTCTCTTTCAACATCAAGTTCTCTTGTTTTTGCTCCTCCAGTTGCCCCATGGCCTGCTGAGCAATCACCAGCTCTTCCTCGAGTCGCCCAATTCTCTCTTCGTAAACCTCACGCTCCTTTGACCACTTTCCGCCCTCCATCTCATGGACTTGTGCAGCGTCAGTAAGAGACCGAACAGTCTCGTCTCGTTGACGGAGATCATCACGGTATTTCTCGGAAAAGGAACACTGTTCCAGATACTGTCGGTGGAGAGACTGATAATTGGTCCGAGCGTGTTCAAGCTGTCGGTTAAGCTTGCTTATCTCGTTTTCGAGAGTAGTGATTTGGTTTGAGCTGGTGCGCTGTCAGATAATAGACATCAGTGTGACGTCGAGTAAGAAGAAAAAAAAGCGAGAGGTTTACCTCTTTACTCCTCAACTCCTTCTCTTCCTTCTTTGTCGCGCTAAGTTCGCTCCTCAATTCATCGATCCTGACCTGTAGATCCTCCAGCTCGGTTTCGTGCTCGGTAAGCTTCCTTTGCAACGTGTTTTCAGCTTCCATAAGCTTCTTGCCGAGCTCCGCGTTGGCCTTCTGCAATACCTCCAACCGGTCTATAGGTTCTAATGATACCGTGGAGGCCGTAGATTCTCGTCGGTCCATGACAAGACCAAGACTGTCTTCGTCTTCAGAATCAGAATCTGATGATGAAGAATGCCGTGGCATGGGTAGGGATGAAATAGACTGGTTGAGAGTATCGTCATGATCCGGAGAGGAGTAGCCTCTATCCTCGCCAAACAATCTAGCCTGCCTCGAGGCAGGCCGTGATGGCGGCCTGAAGGTTGGTGAACCGACTTCAGCAAAATCGGCGGTCCCGGCATTGGGAGACATGACCCCAGGTGTGGGCGACGTAGGGTTGCTTGGAGCTCGTGTTCGAGGAGCTGCATTGCGGTACCCATATGAAGATGGTGAATATGATTCAGAGTCGGAACGACTTCCAGCGTCGGATTTGCGTCTGTGAGGGGCAGTAGGTCGTCGGCTATAAGCGGAAGGAGGATTGCTATGTAGGGGAGTTGCACGTTGCCGTTTTGAGCTGTCGAATCCGGATGGGGCTCGTGGTGTTTGGGGTACAGTAGAACCTGAACGTGATGATGGACGTGAGGGGTGTCGATGTGTTCCTGTCGAGTCTGTACTCGAAGATCTTCCACCGTAATCATCGTCACTATTTGGGTCCATCGACCTTCCCCTGGTGAATTCTTCATGCTGAGGAGTCTGAGGTGGACTTGGGCTAGCCTTGGTCTTCTCCGCAATAAAGTTGAGCAGTAAGGCGGCTGAACATTCGATGCCAGGGTTCTCCTTCAGCAGTAAGTGCAGCATTTCCTCCTCTTCCGGTGTAAGTAGCTCGACTCCGCCTCCATATAGTTCCGAAAATGAGTGAAAAACGTCTGGTAAGGCGTCTGCGGGTATCACGACAGTGCCGTCTTCAGTATTGCTTGCTTTTGGATGCTTCTTGAATATATCGTCCAATATTGTTTCCATGTTCGCAATCGACTGACGATTGCGCCCAAAGTTGAGCTCCTACTGTAGTTAGAATACATAACCGAATAAGACACAAGGGATGAACGTACCATGGTGGTTGTGGTAGTAGTTGACAAGACAAATTTCGAATTGGGACAATGGCCTATTTGGCCTTTGTTTGTACCCGAACCAAAAATGACGTGTGAAATATCTTAGCGCTTGGTTGACGCCCAAACTTGACTCGGAACTCCAACGTCACGACTGCCACCAGAAATTCTCTGCTTTCTCTTCCCTGTCCTCACGGAGGTGCCACGTTATGCCCCTTCAAGCTCCCTTGGACACTGATCGGAGTTTACCGGTGCGTTGACCAGTCTCAGCGATCACGAGCAAATCATTGAAAATTCGTAATCGAAACTCAGATATGTACTAGTCCAAGGACATCCATAGATGAACCTAGAATTTCCCGACGTATTCGGTGGTTGGTCTGTTCGTATCAACCGACCTCCACGGTGTCCATATAGAGGACAATCATCGGGTGGGTGCCCTGGATGTGTATTACGGCCCCGGGGAAGAAGTTCGTGCTATTCCTTAATTCACCAACCCCTGAAACACAAAAGATCATCAGAAAGCGGTCAAACTGACACCTCAGAGAATGCTACCCCCGTCATACCGGCATTCAATAGATAAACGTGGGACGCGAAAGGCTTCACTGACATATTTGGTGGTTTGCCATGTCTACCAACATCCGCTTACCATATGCGCTAGGACCGTTACATGCGATCTTTGTGGTCGGAGAACGATGCATCTGATGTCCTTTGTGGGCTCCCTGAAACGCGAAAATGAGCAGTCAAGTAGATACCTCATGGAACATCATCTTCTTCCTACCAAAGCATTCAAGCCGCGCACTGCTTGTCAGGCCGCTACTGAAAGAACGAGGCTCCCTGGTTTTCACTGCGCGTATCTCGAAATGCCAGACACTGCAGCAGCTGCGGAGCACACTCGGTCGCTTCTCAGTGCCCTTAACCATCAGAGAATAGTTTCTGTAAGTCACAGCAGCTTCCTGGAAATCTCCCCGAACTGACGTTTTTCTGTAGTATGTTGATGGTACGTCATAATTCTTCCGGTGTCTACAGACCAGTGAAAAGAGCCGTGTCCAGTGTTCAGCTCATGCCTCCTCGTATATGATCTTTCCCTTAGCTTCAACCTCGAGCTGAGGCACATATGGGCTTCAAAATGGTCACTAGTGAAGGTGCTGTATATTGTACAGCGATACCTCCCGTTCTTTGACACTACCGTGGTGGTGCTTCATCGTAAGTTGTTTGTACAATCCAATGGGCACTGGTTGAGACTATGACAGACCAATTTGCCGCTAGTTTGAGCCCTAAATACTGCTCAATAAACTATCACATCAGTGGTTGGTGTTTCGTCGTCGGTATCATCATCTCTGAGAGTTAGCAGTACTTCATCTGCGATTTCATTCCGCACTGACCATTGTTGGGCAGTAATTCTTACTATTCGTTTATGGGCGGTATGGCAAAGAAGCATACCAGTAGCCGTTGGCCTTGCCGTATTCTTCCTTGGATGCTGGGTTCCGTGTTTCATATTTTTGAACGAGTTCTTAAACTCGATGGCATGTAGGTTTTTTCTTTCTTTGAAGTTAAATGTATCTCACTGTTGCAACAGTTACGGTCCCGCTGTTACCGCATTTTCGTGGTTGTTATATCTCCGGCGCAAGTCAGATTCTCTACATGTGTTGGGTTTTGATGGTGATTTACGATACTGGTGAATTGAGATGAAGAGTGCTATCACCACTAGGAGTGCTTATGCGTCCCGCCTGAATAGGTACTCTTATTATGATCATCATCCCCGGTATCACAGCATGTGCGTCCTGAGTACTTTAGAGCAACGGAGCACTCACCATGGTTTATTGTTCCTTTGCAGATCGGACGGGCGGTAGCTCCCAGCTCCTCAATGCGGTCTATCAGGATGGTGCGTCAGAAAAACTTGCCCAAACCCTTAACGATTATTCAGCTTACTCCCTTGTTGAATAGGTGTCATTTACTATGCGCTCATTTTCCGTGCGTGCTATTTCCTAATTCCCTCGCATCGAGGTTTACTGTATCCCATGTTTGTTATTCAGTCGTCTCTATGATTAACGTCATTGTCATTGTGGTGCTACCAGTCAGTCCAACTACCAATATTCCTGGGGTACCCGTGCTAAATGTATGTGCATACAGCCCGATCTGGTCCATCTGCTATCATCGTATGTCCTTTCAAACCTTCCGTTGTCTATTTTTAGCTGACAACGTCATAGCTTCGAGCGCGTATTGCATTCTATCCTAACAAGTCGCGCAATACTCCATATCCGTGAAGTCGCCTCGAGGAAGCATCTGCTCAGTGCGAGCGACATAGGGGATCCCATGGTGCTACTCTCTAATATTCGCTCAGTTTCGACCTTCCAGGCTACTGGATCCAGACAAAGGCATTGATAAGAGAAAAGCATAGAAGGATACCTGTCATTTCAAGGTTGCGCACGTAGAACCAGAATTTCTGTTTCCCTAGTACTTAGGATAATTAGACTGTAGTGCACTCTTTGGGTATATTGTAGACGTTCAGTTTCCCAGACGTGTTGGCTCGACTCGGAGCAGATTAAGTTTGTGGTGAGTTGAGCTGCTGTCATAATCTAAAATACGGTGGTTGGCCGATATACAGTTCACTCCGCCCGACCCCTGTGACCAGATGTGCCATACACGACGAGATGCACGACTACCCTTTTTGCAAGCTTATTTCCCAGTTTCTAGCCTTCCTGTGTCTTCATTCCTTGAATGGATATACATTATCGTCATGTGGGGTGTTCCTGTGCAAACAGAGGGTAGTAGCAAAGTATCGGAGGGTTGCAGAGTATCAGAAAGGCGGCATTAATGCGCAAAGGCAAAATCTTCAGCGTGGCGCTTGTCTGATAGCGCTTGTCTAGCGCCTAATCCGCCGGATGACATTCCATCCGACGGATATCCTCGGATTACAATCCACGGATGGCGGATTGCGCCCACAACGACGACAATCCGAGCGGATGCATCCGACCCGAATCCGATCCGCTAGGAGCCCTAGCAGCACCTCTACCCTTTTTGGCAATAAATATATCCTAATCCCTTAAGCCCCGTCTAAACCTAACCTATCCTGCTGCGCGCCAATGCTCGCTTCGCTCGAATTTCGAAAGAGCCACGGGAACAAGATACCTCGATACACCACAGTCTACCACAAGTCTACCACAGTCTGGGCAGGCGGACCTGAGATCTTGAGATGTGGTGTATCTTCCCTTCGGGCTGATCAATTTCCCGTGGCAGTACTTGAGAACGAAATTGGTCTTTGTTTGTACACCCCAAAATGACAAAATTTTTAGCGCCCAAACCCCCGATTTAGTCTACGACTGCCACTAGATCTCCTCCGCTGCAGTTTTTTTGTCCTTACGGGAATGCCACCCTGTGGCTCCCTTGGTCTGACGTCTCGATTTGGAAGGTCTTCGGCTTGGAACGACAAGCGAATTAATGTCCATGGCAGCGGTCAGTACAACTAGCAGGACAGTTATGATCACTTTGGAGTACACATGCTGGTGGACGACAACTGCAGTCACCCGAAAAAGTCGAACAAAAGAAACAGTGTTACTTATATATGAGTCTTAGTGCCTACGACAAGCCACTTTTTTTCTTCTTTTCCCATCACGGCAATGTCGACACCAGCTGTATCGCGACTTCCTGTCGAAATTCTCTACCAGATATTTTTTCTGTGTCCTCATGAAGAAAAAACTCTATGCTATACAAGGTCGCCATGGACTTTGACCAGGGTATGCAGGTGCGTTATCATGTCATCTTTTCAACCTCCTTCGCTCTTATTTAATGCACCAAGCTATTGGCGTCAAGTCGCGATCAGTTTGCCAGCCCTATGGACTTCATTGCATCTGGACATTGGACATACGAAAGCAGGCAATACCCAGGAATCCGTACCTATCAATTCTCCAGCAATGCTTACTTGCTTTCTGGAACGGTCGGCGAAGAGGACACTCCGTGTATCAATAGCTGTTGCCAAACGTGGCACCATTTCCACATTTCAGCCTCTTTTAGACATCCTCATGCAGACCTGTAGTTGCTGGATCTCCCTGAAAATGACGGGTGACCTGGAGAGACTGTCCGAGTCGCACTTCCTGAACCACTACGGGACTCCTCAGCTTCCAAAATTAGAGAAAGTTGAGCTAGAGGGCCCCTTCGATATTCTCAGACCCTGCAGTGATCTTCCTGCAGGCTTGAAGTTGCAGGACGCCATCGAGAGAAATGCGCCACACTTGTCCTCGATATCCCTCCGGAATCTGCGTACGTTTACCAGGAAGCAATTCTCATGGGATCGTATCACGCACCTCGAGGTCGATGATTATACCCAGTTAGACATTCTCATGGTCCTCCGACAATGCACTCGGTTGGATACACTAGTTTTGCACCACGACGGTTTTATTTCCCTCACTTCGCAACTTCAGGATGCAAAACCGGTAGAAGTTGGCTCCCTCCGTAAATTGCGAATCCCATCGACATCTGTGCTCACGCTGGGACATCAATACGAGAGGCTGAGCAGCTACCTCATCCTTCCACGTCTGGTTCACCTGGAGCTTTCAAACGTGCGACACGGTCAGACCCTAGATCCAATCCTCATGTTGCTAGCGCGTTCGAAATGTAATATCGAGACCATCGAAGTTCACATGCGTTACCTTATGGACGTCACCATCGAAGATTTTCTGCAGTTTACACCGCACACGAAGAGGCTAATCCTCCGTGGCCACTGGGTTTTAGGTCATATTTTCGACTGTATTGCGTCCGACGATGATATGCTAGTACCCGAACTAGAACATCTCAGCGTTCTGTTTACGGACATATCCGAGCTATCCTCTCCTACAAACGGGGTGCCGACGATATCACCTCCCCTTGCGCAAATCCTCAGGGCGGCCAAAGCCCTTCCCAATCTCAAAACGCTGCACGTCGAATGTTTTGATGAGGCCTTCGACGCCGACTTGATCCCAGAGCTGGAAAATATATCGCCTGGCACCGTGTCTACCTGTATTGTTGCGAGAAAAACGTCTTGTTACACGAATGGTCTACCGTATAAGCAGTATTACCTTAAGCATATGGCCGAAATACTCTCTCACGTACTGGTCAAAGGAAACACGCAGCGTTATCGTGACGGAAGCTATCAGAGTATTTGGGAGGTCAGTACTCATTTTGAGTCTATTCCATGTCTACTCATTGATGTGCTTAGAATCTATCCTTGTTTGGCCTAGTACTTCGAGACCTGGAAAGCTTTAATGACTGGGACAACGGCGAGTTAGAGGCGAGTTATATTTTCCTTTCTTGGGACTTCAGCTGATGCATGATCAATAGAGGTGTGGGGTAGCTAAAATAATGAAACAAATTTCCTTGGAGTACTGGGATGAGGAATATAATATCAAAGAGCGGGCGACCCGCTTTCTGGAAACTTGGAATATCTCAACGTGATCTAGAGGGCTGTTAATCTTTATATTCATGTCACAAATTATAATTCCGTTAGACAAAGGAGGGCCCAGAAAGAAGTTTTTAGAAGCTCAAAAAGTGAAAGTAATCCATTATGTATACCTCCGCAGCAAGTTCGACTCGGTCCTGGTGCGACTTTCTAATCCTATCAGACACTCCGCTCGTAGGACCCGGGATATGCAAAACTAGCTATGAGCAATAGGAGAGACGAGCTTCGCGTATATAACGAGTTCGGGGATTTCAATCCGTCGGCTAGGCATAGATGGATCCCTGAGCACTGCCCTCGCGGAACTTGGTGCCTGTATGTGTCCTTGTCAACTTGTTCGCATCCAGTGTTGTCGGTCATCGTTTATCTGGAGCTTTCGACTCGGAACATGGCTTGAGCACTTGTTGAGCACTGTACGAGGATCAAAGAGCGGAGGTGATGGAAGCGGTGTTACAGGAGACGGTTCGTTGTACCCTGTAGGCGAGAAAAAAAGGACCGTATACTTTCTTTTAGCTGGTTTAGTTGTGGATATCCAACGGCCAGGCCAGCAGAGTAACTAGACTCGACTGCATATTCGGTCTTCTAGGTACTATTGGACCAGGCGACACACTATTGATTTCGTGTACCAGGTTAGAAAAGTCAGCACAATCAGGAAAAAGCTCTCGAGTAGACGAGTGAGACGCACTGATAGTCTAAGTCTTCCTCACGAATGCCTTGAATCTCTCGGTGCTGTACGCTCGTATCCTGAACTGTCAGAACTCTATCTTGGGCCGAATCACTTGGGTCACGACACGAACGTTGGTCACTGGCAACCGCTGTCCTTTAGAGGAACCTAGCCTGTCACGAAAATCTTGAGCGGTAGCCATTCAGAGGCAACGAAGCTCACCGTAAATGCTCCATAGCCTATTCTCGCTCCCAACGGAATCGATTCTATGTCGAGCTCCAAATCTTGCGCAGGTTGTGGACTGTTGATTTGACAGTGGACGAGTGAGAACCTGGAACTTCGGTTACTAGCCGCAACCCACGTGCTGGCTATCAACTTACGGTGCTCAAACTTACTCAAGCTTTGCACGGCCTCAAGGGTACCCGACCGCGAATCCGCACGACTCATTCCCAAGCCCTCATTCCAGCTCTAAATCGGACAATTTGAAAGTACCAATCACGACACTATCCGCCAATTCTCACGACGTCCGGCAGTGATGTTTATACATGCCCACGAAAGTGACTCCGATGTGGTGATAGCGATCTTGCTTCGGGCGTCGTCGTCGTTTCAGGACCGCCTCTTTGCATCCTTGCAGCAATCGGAATAAATCACTTACGAACACAAGCGGCAAAAATACGGGCAAAATACGCCACTACCCTGGCGGACCGTCGGTGATGTCGCAGTTGTAGTAGTAATCCTGTGAACGTCGATATCTCGAGTTTGGAGTCTGGGAGAGTCTGGGGCAAGCATTGCATCGCCTGCAATTGAATCGACCGTTGGGAATCCGCCGGCTCAGGATGGCCAAGGAAAGACTTGCGGTAAGAACCCCCCGAACGCAGGGAAATCAACGCTTATTCGCTTCGGTCTCGCAATATAGGTTATTCCATTGGTGTGCCTTTACTAGTGCTTGTAGATCCGCTTATTATGATGTCGGACTGGCGTCAGTTGGGCAATTGTTCTGTCGTTCTGCAATCCCAGGCACAACCTCTGGTACAATGTCTGTCCTGGTCACCATTGACCAAGTCTTCAACCCAAAAGAATAGCGTTTTACATATTTCTACCTGCAATATGAGTCTGAGTCTATGAACGTTCGACAAGACAGCTTTGCCCCTGTGTGGAAGGTTTCTTGGGTGGGAAAAATCATGCCGCGATTTGTTATTCATCAATCACTGATGTTGAGTTCGTTTCAGCATCCCCATCATGATCTTCTATGTTGACGACAAAAGTATTCTCAGCTGGTATTGGCCAAGGTTCGTGTCTGTAAGGTTATAGCTCTGTATCTTGGGCTGAACTCTGCATCGTTTTTTTTCTATTGTGAGCTAGCTGATGCAGGGTTCTTATTTGATACCCGACTCTCATCATCCCGACACGTTTCATAAAGTCTGCTTGGATCAGGAAGAGGCCCGTGGATTCAGTACCTGTCGTTTAGCAGTCCTCGCTTGGCAGCACTTGCCGAAGATGGCCACTGTCCACACGCAGTCAGTCGGTGTTGTTACACCTTGGTAACTTACCGCAGCTGTGTAAGTTTCCCGGTGCATACCGTTCCCCATTTTTGGCTTACGTCTTGACGGATACATTCAGCTACCGTGAATTGTTCTCAAACGCCAAAATTTCGCTGCATGACACCTCGCCTTGCCTTTACCATCATTCAAACGACACTCCTGCTTCTTGGAAAGCGTTTCGTTGAGGGGTATGGCATTCGCGGTCGAGATGAAGGGCTCGGGAAAAAGAGATTTTTACCAATTGGGCGCAGGTCGAACAGCAGAGACCCGGATGCTACCCAAAACTCAAAACCTCTTACCTCCGGCTTGAGGCGCACCGCAATGTGCCATCCGTTACAGCGAATTTGCACCAAATACGCGTATGTTTCTGTCGTTACCACTATTCATGAATGATTCAACTATTTCTCAGACCTTGGTTCATGGGCGGGCGTTAGATGCCTCCATTTTATGCGGACTGCCACTCATCATTACAATACGAAGGGATGAGGCCATAATACGAGACGGGCGCAACCGGTAAGTACCTAGTTTGATCGATTGCGAAGGAGTTGCTTTCAGGTCGAGTCCCGTCATCCCGGGATAACAGATCCATATAGCATCCTCGGTGCTGTGAGTTCTCATCCTCAAACACAGAACCTGAGGGTATATAAGCTGTCCCATTTCTGCAGACTCCAGTAATTCTTTCAACCTTTCCTTTCTCTCTTCAGAAGCCCCTCCTCTCTCTATCCTAGTCTTTAGAATGAGATTGACTACAATCTCTGTAGCTGTCGCGCTCATCGTCCAATGCTCCTTCGTCGCTGGAGCGAGTCACCTCAAACCAAGACGGACGACGTCCATTTTGATCAGTGAGTTGCACATCCACTCCAAAGGGTCCAGAATCAGTGCTTACCCTTCACCAGATCCTGACGCTCAACCCGACTTGCCAAGTGCGAGCGGGGCTAGAGTGGCTTCTCAAGCAACTGGACTCGACCACAACGACATCCAAGGCGACATCCTGTAAGTCCGACTTGAATTTATGCGACTCGTCAAAGAAAATAACCTGTTATCTGTAGTGTTGGCATGAAGAAGAACAAAGAACTGTTCTTCTTCTTTAGCATTCAGGATGCCACAGCCTTCAAAGCCAAACTTGCCTCTGATATTCACGGTCTCATTACTTCGACCGCTCAGCTTCTTGATACGGCTCTCCAGCCAGCAGTAGCTGCAGTCAACATTGCATTCTCCCAAACCGGTCTTACCGCGCTTGGGATTAATGATGATCTCCGGGACCCCGACTTCAGAAAAGGCCAGTTTTCAGATGCTCTTGCGCTCGGGGATCCTGGATCTGGCAACTGGGTCCAGGGATTCGCTGGGACAGGCGTGCATGGCGTATTTTTGATCGCTTCGGATACCCAGGCGAACGTTGACGCAGAGCTTGCCAATATTCAGAACATTCTCGGCAACTCTATTACTGAGATCCACCGTCTGCAAGGCGCTGCTCGTCCCGGGAGTGAAGAAGGACATGAACGTATGTCTTTTATTCTGTGTGAGAAACTTCTTATCATTAACAAACCGTGTCGCAGATTTTGGATTCATGGATGGTATTGGCCAGCCTGCCGTCAAGGGATTTGACCGGGAGGTAGTACCTGGGCGAAAGGAAGTTGATGCCGGTGTGATTCTTACTGGCTTGGAAGGCGATCGCAATAAAGACTCCAGGCCTGCATGGGCCAAAGGAGGCTCTTTCCTTGCTTTCCGTCAGCTCAAGCAGCGCGTTCCAGAGTTCAACAAGTTCCTTGCCAATAATGCTCTCACTGTTCCTGGACTTACTCAACAAGAAAACATCGATTTGCTCGGTGCTAGGATGGTTGGAAGATGGAAGAGTGTAGGTGTCGCTCTGTTTTCCGTTTCCATCTACTCATTACTTGGTAAAAAGGGCGCGCCTATTGATCTTGCGCCACTTCGTGACGACCCGGTCCTTGGTGCTGACCAGCAGAGGAATAACGACTTCACCTACGTGCACAATGATCCTGGCTTCGACATTAGCACCAACCAAACGATGTGCCCGTTCGCCGCTCACACCAGAAAGACAAGACCCCGTGGCGATTTCCAACCCGAAAATACCATCAATCACATTATGCGAGCTGGTATTCCCTATGGACCTGAAGGCAAGCGACGGTCACTATCGATGATCATACGTAGTGGCTGATGATCTCTTCGTAGTCACCGAAGCAGAAGCTTCTGCACAAGCGAGCAGTGACTCTCCGGAGCTTGAGCGTGGACTTGCTTTCGGTATGTCTAGGATTCTGTCTGGATGATTAATGTCTAACTTTTACAGTTTCCTACCAATCAAACATTAACCAAGGGTTTGCTTTCATCCAGAAAGCTTGGGTCAACAATCCAAGGTATGTTTCGTTTCTTCACGAACATAGAGTCATAGATACTCAACTGCACTCTCCCCATAACGCCAGCTTCATGTTTGGCCGTACTCGTAAGTCCAATTCGATTTATGGGATGAATAGTTGATGCTAATTTCGTCTCTTTCTAGCCGCGTAAGCATTGTTTATCTCGCTATAATGTATCTGACTCACTTTGATTCTAACCACGTTGCTTTGATCTCCAGACCTGTAAGTTTCTTCAGCCGTTCTTAAGCGTACTATGATATTGACGATTGCATACCAGGGTGTTGACCCTATCATCGGTTCTACCAACTCTGGTCCTCCCGGAGATGCTCCTCGTACCGTCAATGGATTGGATCCTCTCAATTTCCAGAGACCTATTGTGGTTAATCCCGGTGAGTACACCTTCTGCTGATACCGGGGCCGTGGCTGACAACAAACTATCAGATTTTGTCGTCTCTCGAGGTGGAGAGTACTTCTTCTCGCCTCCCATTTCAGCACTCCTCACTCTGTCTCAATGATTGGTCTAAGGATTCGTGCCAAATAAACGGACTCATTCTTATACTCATAGGGCTTACGGATAAATATAGTCTTCTCATTTATTATTACTGTAGAGGGCTGTATCTGTGGATAAAGGACAATTTTTATTAAACAGGCGCATTAGACTCCTTCGTAAATTCCACAAGGGCAGACAGGAACGTAACGAAAGCCAACGAGCGGTCGAAGTCCTGCCGACCTGAATAGTCCCCAGGCCGACTCAATCGCTCGTGCCTCGCTTAACTGAATTTCCCGTCATATCAAATGAGTGGCTGCAGCGATTTGAGGCTTGGGGGAGACTAAATCCCCCACGCTCCTGTCTTTCTTCAACTACCACCGTTGTTCTCGAGCCGTGCCCACCACTCAATATTGCAGCGCGAAGATATCCACATTCGTAACTCAGGCTCCTAGCGGATTGGATTTGGATAGGATTCGGTTGGATCGGATTCGGATGTATCCCCGCTTTTGGTTCCCAATCCAGGTGTTAGGTGACTTGAGGCTGTGTAGTGTTCGGTACAGTCCCTCATCTCATTCTTGATTGTACATCTTCACTGTTGTTACTCGCAATCTAATGTTCTGCCGCCACGATACCCAGTAATGTATTTTGCACTCGAAACAGGCTCTTGGTTAATATCCATTCATTTCCCTACTTCGGTACATGATTGTGTACTTTTGTGGTTGTAAATATGCCTAGCGATGTTTATCGGATATATTTCTGGTCATCGAAGGGCTTAGACGAGGCGTTTTGAGTAATGTGGGAAAAAGGAACGAACAGTGCTACTAATGACCGAGTGGGGAGGGGAGATCATCTTTTTTGAGGCCCAAAATCCCAGCGCTGTCCACCGATCAATTACTTGCTGTTTTGCGGAGATGTTTAAACAGTCTTGAAGTGTGTTTCCGGGTCCTATTCAAGAAGGTGCAACTGTTAAAGCGGAGCCTGAAGCTGGTATGAGCAATGTGAAGATGGACATCTGAGAGCTGGGCATGCACGCCTCCTATTCATCTCGATAATGTGCGGGCGCAGGTGACTGGTCGCGGTGGATGATGCTAGTAGTCGTATGTCTGGAAGTGCATCTCAGCCCACCGAGCCGGAACAATATTTGATAGGACTCACCAAGAGTTCTGATGGCGACATCAACGATCTCACTCTATGGAATACTTGACGACCACTACTCGCAGCCTAGAATCTAATGTCCGTATCTGCCCCCGAGTTGCGAGGCACTTGGGAACAGTGAATATTTCTTTCTTGATCCTGTCTGGCGTTCTGGACATGGTAGGTGGACATGGTAGGTTGAGAAGCGGAACCAAGGGACTAAGAACATAGTGTACACCTATTCATGACAGAGGACACGAGGCGAAAGTTGAGGACATTTCGGTGCGGGTTTAGAATCTTCGGCGTTGTTTTGCTGTGCCTAGAACAAAATGACTTGTCATAGAATGTAACAGCGAAACTCACCGCAAACCCTCCATAGCGTATCCTCGCTTCTCCGACTAAATCAGTTCTATGTCCAGCTCCGGATTCTGCGCAGGTTGTGGAACGTTAAGACAAGCTCTGGAAAGGCGTGTGCGTGAGAACTTGGAACTTTTGTTTCTTGCCCGGTGCCGCGACGAACTCGCGCTGTGCTGGCTGCCAACATTCAACAATACGCAGCATTCAACGGTACGCAAGCTTTGCCCAGCCTTCTGCAAGCGACGAATTCAATTGCTATCTGCAACTCACGCTTTATAATAGTGCCTTTATCCCCAGCATCCTCACAACAGTATTCACCTTATCCGATCATCCCCATATCACAAGTCTTCTCATCGCACGATTCATTCGAATTACTATTCCAGTTATGAATCGGACAGTTTGAAAATACCAATCACGGTCCTTCCGTCGACTTTGGCTCAATTCGCGACGGCCTGGAAAATGTAGTGCCCACCAAAGTTTACGACTCTACGAGGGTGATAGTGATCTTGTTTCGCGCGTCGTCGTTCCAGGAACGCCTCTTTACATCCCTGGAGCAATTGAAACAGGTTACTACGGTACTCTATTACGAATACAAGCGGCAAGATGTGCCCTTACCAGAGAATTGGATCGAGTTTTTGACAGTCGTTCTACTCTCCGTCACTGCCCGCCAGTACCTAATACTCTTCGGTACTACCCAGTCGGTGAAGTTACAGTGATGTCGGGCTCCTACACATTGCTCACAAGTTACTTGGTGCCTGTACATGCATGTCAGTATTCCGAATTTGGAGTCTGGGGCGCTGTTATGTCGCCATCAATTGAATACCCTGTTGGCAGTCCGTTGGCGTGGATTCTTCCGCTGCTTGGGATGGCCAAGGAAAGACTTGCCGTGAGAAGCTTCTGAATGCAGGGTGATCAACGCTCATTAACTTCGGTCTCGCAATACAGGTTATTTCATTGGTGTGCCTTCACCAATGTTTGTGGATCCGTTTCTTATGATGCCGGATTATTGTTCTATCAGTCTGCGAGCCCAAGCACAACCTTTGGGATAATGTCTGTCCTGATTACCAAGTCTTCAACCCAAAAGAATGGCGTTTTACAAATTTCTATCTGCAATATGAGCCCAAGTCTACGAACGATCAACAAGACAGTTTTGTCCCTGTATGAAGGTTTCATGGGTGGGAAAATCGTAGTACGAATTGTTATCATCAATCGCTGGTGTTTGGTTCGTTTCGGCATCCCTATCTTCTACGTTGACGCCTACTGATGCCTGGAAGAGTATCCTTGGTTGGCATTGACCAAGGTTCGTGTCTGTAAGATTATCGCTCCGTATCTTGGGCTGAACTCCGCTTCTTTTCGATAGCAATTTAGGTGTGAGGTGGCTGATGCAGGGTTCTTATTTGATACCCGAATCTCATCAATTCGTGAAGTCTGCTTGAATCAGAAAAAAGCCCATGGATTTGTACCTGCCGTTTGACAGTCCCCGTAGGAAACGCTTGGCAGCACTTGCCGGAGAGGGCTACCGTCCACACGCAGTCAGTCGGTGTTGTTACATCTTGGTAACTTACCGCAACTGTGTGAGTTTCTCGGTGGGTATCAGTTCTCCATTTTTCGTTTACGTTTTGACAAATGCATTCAGCCACCTCAAATTCAGGACTATGCAGGATCGAGAGCTGATGGATTGTCTCAAACGCCGAAATTTCGCCGCATGACTCCTCATCTCGCCTTTATCATCGTTTTAACGACACTGCTTCTTGGAAAGCGTTTCGTTGAGGAATATAGCATTTGCAGTCTAGATGAAAGGCTCGAGGAGAAGAGATTTCTATCTGTTGGGCGCAGTTCGAAGAGCAAAGACTCGGATGCTACCGACGTACCTCAGGCTCAATGGGCCATCCATCTGTCACAGCGACTTTGCATCGAGTACGGGTATGTTTCTGCCGTTACCACTGTCAATGAATGATTCAGCTATTTCTCGGGCCTCGACTCACAGGCGGGCATTAGATGCCTTCATTTTATGCGAACTACCACTCATTACAATATGAAGGGATGATGCCATAAACCAGTACAAGGAGATGAGTGCAACCGGTAAGTACCTAGTTTGATCCAGTGCGAAGGGGTTACTTTCAGGTCAAGTCCCGTTATCCCGGAATAATAGATCCATACAGCATCTCCAGTAGCGCAGATCCTGAGGGTATATAAGCTGTCCCGTTTCTGCAAGTTCAGCAGTTCTCCCAACCCCTCAACTCTCTACAGAGACTCCATCTCTTTTTACCCTCGTGTTTAAAAATGAGGTTGACCACAATCTCTGTAGCTGTCGCGCTCATCGTCCAATGCTCCTTCGTCGCTGGAGCGGGTCATCTCAAACCAAGACGGACAAAGTCCATTTTGATTAGTGAGTTGCACATCCACTCCAAAGGGTCCAGAATCAGTGCTTACCCTTTACCAGACCCTGACGCTCAACCCGACTTGCCAACCGCGAGTGAGGCTAGAGTGGCTTCTCAAGCCATTGGACTCAATCTGAACGATATCCAAGGTGACATCCTGTAAGTTCGAGCTAGAATCATGCGACTCGTCAAAGAAAATGACCCGTAATCTGTAGCGTTGGCATGAAGAAGGACAAAGAACTGTTCTTCTTCTTTAGCATTCAGAATGCCACATCCTTCAAAGCCAAACTTGCCTCTGATATTCACGGTCTCGTTACCTCGACCACTCAGCTTCTTGATGTGGCTCTCCAGCCAGTGACTGCGGTCAACATTGCATTCTCCAAAACTGGTCTTACCACGCTCGGGATTAATGATGATCTCCAGGACTTTGGCTTTAGTAGTGGCCAATTTTCAGATGCTCTTGCACTCGGGGATCCTGGAACTGGCAACTGGGTCCAGGGATTCGCTGGGACAGGCGTGCACGGCGTATTTTTGATCGCATCGGACACCCAGGCGAACATTGACGCAGAGCTTGCCAACATTCAGAACATTCTCGGCAGCTCTATTACTGAGATCCATCGTCTGCAAGGTGCCGCTCGTCCAGGAAATGAAAAAGGACACGAACGTATGTCTATCATTTGGTGTGAGAAGCTTCTTATCACTAACAAACCATGGCGTAGACTTTGGATACATGGACGGTATTAGCCAGCCTGCTGTCAGAGGATTCGTACAGAACCCACTTCCTGGGCAGGCCGAAATTGACGCTGGTGTGATTCTTACTGGCGAGGAAGGTGATTTCAGTGCAGACTTCAGGCCTGCATGGACCAAAGGAGGCTCTTTCCTTGCTTTCCGTCAGCTTAAGCAGCGCGTTCCGGAGTTCAATAAGTTCCTTGCCAACAACGCTCTCACCGTCCCTGGACTTACTCAACAAGAAAACATCGATTTGCTCGGTGCTAGGATGGTTGGAAGATGGAAGAGTGTAGGTGTCGCTCTCTTTTTTGTTTCCATCTACTCATTACTTGGTAAAAAGGGCGCGCCTATTGACCTTACACCACTTCATGACGACCCGGTCCTTGCTGCTGACCCACAGAGGAATAACTTCTTCAACTACGTGCACAATGACCCTAACTTCCAAATCAGCACCAACCAAACGATGTGCCCGTTCGCCGCTCACACCAGGAAGACAAGACCCCGCGGCGATTTCCAACCCGAAAATGCTTTCAACCACATTATGCGAGCTGGTATTCCCTATGGACCTGAAGGCAAGCGACGATCTATCAATAATCATACGTAGTGGCTGATGATCTCTTCGTAGTCACTGGAGCAGAATCTTCTGCGCAGGTGAGCAGTGACTCTCCGGAGCTTGAGCGTGGACTTGCTTTCGGTATGTCTAGGACTCTGTCTGGATGATCAATGTCTGACTTTTACAGTTTCCTACCAATCAAACATTAACCGAGGGTTTGCTTTCATCCAAAAAGCCTGGGTTGACAATGCAAAGTACGTTTCGTTCTTCGCAAACATAGAGTCGTAGATACTCAACTACGCCTCCCCATCGAATTTAGCTTCATGTTTGGCCGTACTCGTAAGTCCAATTCAATTTATGGGATGAATAGTCGATACTAATTCCGTCTTCTTCTAGCTGCGTAAGCATTGTTTATCTCGTATAATGTATCTGGCTCACTTTGGTTATGATCACGTTCCTTTGATTTCCAGACCTGTAAGCTTCCTCAACCGTTCTTAAGCGTACTATGATATTGACGATTGCATACCAGGGTGTTGACCCTATCATCGGTTCTACCAACTCTGGTCCTCCCGGAGACGCTCCCCGTACCGTCAACGGATTGGATCCTCTCAATTTCCAGAGACCTATCGTGATTAATACTGGTGAGTGCACCTTCTGCTGGTACTGGGGCCGTGCTGACAACAATTTATCAGATTTTGTCGTCTCTCGAGGTGGAGAGTACTTCTTCTCGCCTCCCATTTCAGCACTCCTCAGCACTCTGTCTCAATGATTGGTCTAAGAATTCATCAAATGAACGGACTTATTCTTGTATCTAAAAGGGCTTACGGATAACCGCAGTCTTCTCGTTTATTATTATTGTAGAAGGCTGTACTTGTAGATAAAGGTCAATTTTTTTCTTCTAAACAAGCAAATAGGGAGCGCATTATACTCTCTCGCAAACTCCACAAGGGCAGACGGCAAGTTCAAGACTATCGACTATTCGAATGTTTCCTCTTAGAATGTAACGAAAACAACGGTTGAAGTCCCGCCGACCTGAATAGTCTCCCCCAGGCCGACACAAATTGGAACGTCATCAAGACAGATCCAACGAATATAATGAATGGGTAACAAAACACCTGAACGAATGGGAGGACAAGGGCTTCATTGGAGTCGAAAATGCTCCACTACTGCCAACGGTCTCGTCCCTTGCCCCTACACGCGAGTGTACGGGAACACCGATTATGTCGGTCTAGTAACTCCTGCAAGCCGAGAAGAGGGAGATAACTGGCCCATTTTTCCGTGCAACAGATGGGGGAGCTCCCAGCCAAATTCCACGCCCTTTTACCGCGGCCGCGTGATAATGTGGCTAAGGCACACGTAGTACATTGGCTGCGTGGTTTTGCCTGTGAGGAGCTACACCGATGACGAGTTGATATATGAGGGTGAGGTGTGTTGCCGTACATCTGTCACATAACATTTCAAATATCCAGCGACCTCGGCTAACGTCAACTTTTTTCTATCTCCCTTTCCTCTTCGTCTCCCTTGCTCTCCCTTGTACCCAATGCCCCCAGGGAGGTCAAATATACATTTTGGACCTATTCCCAGCATGGGAGAGGCACATCGACACTGTACTTTCCGTCGCTCAATGACCTTTACGAAATGGCCACATGTAGACAAATATCTGGGACATATGTTGAGGATATTTGATCCGTCTGTGCTGCAGAATATCCGTGGTGTAGCCAAAGGCTGGGCGACGAGTAGGCGAGATAAGGGACACGGGCCGAGGCGCCCCTCGTATTCCAGGCTGCAAGAAACTGGCCAAATTTGAAGATGAAAAATTGCATTCGAGCGTCTCTCGCCGTGGTGTCTACTCTTTGAGTCTTCGAGTCTTCAAAATCTCCTGGAAGGCCGAACTCATACATGTTGGCGATTTATGCTGACCCACTTGAAGTTGAAACGGTCATGCCTCGCTGACATACACCGCCCTGAATGCAATTTTCCCACACTCCCGTCTTTCTTCCCAACCGCCGTGCCCACTCATCACCAAAACTGACAAGAAGTTACAACAGTAATAGGTTGGTATGTAATACAATACATACCTTATAAAATGGCATATAATTATCATGCCCTTTATAACAAGGCTATGTGGTATTGTAAGGCCCATAACATGAGGCAGCACATTACAGGGATTGCAATGAGTTGTAGCTGTTATGTCATGTTATGAGCATTATATCATGTTACAGGCAATATATCACATTACAGGCATTATATCACATTACAGGAAATATATCATGTTGTGAGCATAATGTACTATAAGATATGCTAGTCCAATTCTAAGTGCAGCCATACAATGGACAGATAGAAAGAATCATATATTGACTCAATATACATACATACACATGGAGTATCACTAGCAACTTAGATATAAGTATATACAATCAACACTACAACCCAGATAGCCTATCCATGGCAAACAAGGTGTCTAGAGAAATGGATGAGTGAGTATGTAGCCAAAAAGATTCAGAAGGAGCATGCTTACTGAAGTAGGTGTCATAGTAGGGCTGATGACTGAAGACCTTATGACAGTATCATTAGTGAGCTAGATGAGAGTAAAAAAGATGAACCTATTGTGGAACACACTTAGACAGGGGCAGGCACCAATAATATGATAGATGGAGGATGGTGTGAATGGTCAGACATGATGTGGGGTTCAAGGGGTTGGACCTAAACTTGAAATTGTAAGAGCCAATATCATAAAATAAACTGTGAATGATGTGCCTTCTTTCAGCTGACACCAAGTACTGGTGTCATTGATACATGTAGTTGGTGTGCTGATGATATTGTTCAGTGTTGTCAGACATTGTCAAGGGCATCATTGGTGTTGAGCATTTTGCTGGCAGCAGTGGGGACAGTGGGGACAGTGACGTGTTACACAAGGTTAGCAGTGTCATTGGTTGTGATGTGTCAGTGTTGTTGGCAGCATCAGGAGACATTGTCAAAGGTGTATTTGGGATCAAGAGTGGTGTTGAGCACATTGCTGATGGTGGTGACGTGGCACACAATGCTGGTGGTGTTATTGGTGGCAACATGTCAGATAGTGTCGGTGTTATTGGCAATATTGAGAGGGATGTTGTTGAGGCTGTTGCTGGCATTGGAAATGTTGTATGTATTGTCATTGTCAGTGTCAGTGGTAGGAGTGCTAGGGCTAAGGATGACAACAGTGGGGATGATGGACAATGGTGGTGGTTAAGAAGAAAGAAGCAGAGTTTGAAAATTCACCAGGTTTCCGAATTTAAGGTCTGCTTTGAAGGGGTCTTCACTCATGTGATTGCCTGCACTTTTTTTTTCTCTTTGCCTGATAGCAATGTTGCATCACTCATGCAACCCCTTCATATTCCAATAATATGCTATGTAACACAATATAACACCCACAACATGTTGTAATGCCCAGAGCACAATATATCACAATATAATGCTTATAACACTCTGCAACTATTACAAGGCATTATAATAGGTATGTAATTTGGTTATATTACTATGAAATAATTACATAGTATTCTAACTACACTACATTCCTCTAGGATAATTATGGACTGTTGCATTTCGTGATAATGCCCTGTAACCCATTGCAGTGGCCTGTTAATTTTGGTGATGCTGCTCACTGTTGCAGTACAAAGTTACCCACACTTTAAGGCACTCGATGAATCAAAGGGCATGATGACTTACCAATGGCTCAGGCTGGTTATTGATGGGAATACTTGGTGTGTTGTATATGATGTCTATGCTTTGACAATTTGCTGATGAAAAGACAGGTTTTGAATCAAGAAACTTCATGCATCCTATTGCCATCACTGAGAAGATCTGTAATCCTTAGAATTTTACTTTAATACCTCGTACTTTCAATGAGTAGTCAGTGTGGCCACTTCTTAGTCAGCCATCAGCTGTGCCCACTTTCCCTTTTTGGTGACACTTCCTGCCAGCCCAATCAGGAAGCAAGTATGATCTAGACACCTTCTATGTCTTGGACAGCATCATGGCATAGTGGATATGCTTATAAGTGTAGAGAGGCTTTGTCATAGCCATGGTTTGATCCTTTTAGGAGCTAGTTTCTTTTTTTTTTTTTGGTTTTTTTGAAGACTGCATAGCAGTCTGCAGCACATAGCACTGGTGCAAAGCATCCCCTGCTTAGGGTAAGCACTTCGCTTGCTTACCCTAAGCAGAGCTAGGTTAGGAGTTTGGGTTCAGGGTTAGAGATAGGTAGTGCACTCAAGGGTAAGTTCCTTTACTTGCAAAGGACTTACTCTTGAGTGGTTAGGGCTTGAACCTAGGCTGAGATGGTTAGAGTTAGGCATTAGGCATTCAGGTTAGAGGTTTGTGGTTAGAAGGGGGGGTGCAGGGGGGGAACACCCCACAAGAGGGTTAGGGATTAGAGGATATTTCAAGGGGGGGTGCAGGGGGGAATGCCCCACAGTTTAGGGTTTGGGGTTTGGGGTTAGGTTTAGCTTTTTATACACTCAAATTTAATTATAGAACTATTTTTTTATTTATAAAACATAGGGTTGAGCTTAGAATCACTCAGAAAAGTGTTGGGGCAGATTGTGTTGCCTTATTAGAGTGTTGATAGGGCACAGGAAAAGTGCTGATGGCTGACTAAGAAGTGGCCACACTGAGCACTCACTTTCAATAATCTAAATCTTAGTAAGCTTTACAGCTTTCTGTCAGCTTGCTCTGACTGTCTAATCCATATACTTGGTGCAGAGCTCACAAGGTGTTAGTAATGGTCTAGGCAATGGCTTATATGGGGTGCAAGTATGAGTTGAGCCCATTAGGCACAGGATTCACTTTGAGTTGGGTGGTAGCATTGCTAAGGGTGATGTAACCTTTAGATTGGGCTGCACATGGTAAGCACTTTGTACAATATGGAATATGATAAAGAAATGTCTGAAAGCAAGCTATAGGGCATGGATTTTACCAATTTATCATCTTAAATTGCCTTCTACTCAAGAGAATGCTCAACTAGGCTTAGGCCTGTGACATACTCCTCTCATGATGTTGACAGTGGCTGATGTTATCTGAATGGAGGGCCTCTCTAGCCCTGGCAGCACTTGTTATGGTATAGATGACACCTGTTAGGTACCCTTCTATGTATGTGTGAAAAAGCCCTTAGAGGCCCTCTCCACAGATGGATCCTTGTCAATATTCGGCTGCTCCTTCTCCTCCTCCCTCAACATCTATTCTGAGGCAATCTTTGAGTATTCTCAGCATCCCGGTCCCACATTCTATTCCATATCTGACCACTTTTCCCTACTTTTCCTGGCTTTTTTTCACCTTGTCTTATCCTTGTGTGCTTTTGCTGACACTCAGCCCTGTCTTACCTTGCAAAACACACTCTCATTCACATGAGCTATCTCAAAATTGAAAGCTTTCCCTGTCAATTGGATCTTTAACACACTCAGCAAGCTTTTTCATGGCTTTATAATTTTGGTTGCATGGGGTTGGATTGCATTGAGACTTTATACACTCAGTGAGCCTACTGTGCATTCAAGTCCTCATTGCCAACTAATATTTGTTTATAGGACTTGTAGAACCTTAAATCAGTGAGGGTTTGTACAGGATTAGTGATTTTGCATGTTCAGACACACCTATCTGTGTCTATCCTCCATTTCTCACTGCATTTCAATCTTTTGGTTTGGCACTGCCCAAATAATGTGGTACACTCTCTATGATATGATTACATGGGATTTTGGATTGAGGGGCACGAGCAGGAATTGGGACAGAGTGAAAAGATTGACATAGTTGAAAAGTATAAGAAGGGAATATTGGATGCTATTGTAAGGGATATTCTCATGAACAAGATGAAGATGGAGGGGCAAAAGAGCACCAGATGACTGTGATGTGATATCAATGAGCAACCTGGCCACTCATCCCCACCTCGCAGCATCATTCTTGTTCCTTGCTCCTCAGATCTCCTGCAATCCCAGGTGCCACAAACACAATAATGATCACTACCACTCATCAATATGCCCTTCTCACTTTGAAGATTCATCAATTCTCAATATTGCAATATTGATGGATGTCCAGGCTCCCCTGATCTCTATACTTTTGCAACATTCACCCACACCTATATCATCTGTATTGCTTGCCATCCAATCATTTCAGCACCCACTCACCACACTGTCTTCTACAATATATGATGCTATCTTTGTCATCCTTTCATATTACCAATACTGCTTACTACTTGCCATTCTATTCTTTGCCTATGTATCCTTGGACCTTCATATCTCATTGCTACTACTTTCTGTTTTGTAATTAGGTTGATATCAGCTCAATAGATACTCCATAACTATTGCAGAAAGCAAATCTTCGCTATGCAAGGAGTAACTTTGGCCTCTCCCGATGAGGTTGTCTCTGAATTGCATTTGGAGAGACCTACACATGTCTAGAAGGCTCATATGTCATGTATGAGCATCTTATGAATGGTTACTATATAATTGAGACCTAGTGGTAAAGGTAAGAGTTTGGGAAACATGAAGGTCAGCAGCGCTATATACAGTAAAACTGTATCCAGATTACTCTGCTTCATAATTTTTTACTTTTTCATTCTCTTCTCTCCTGGTCCTGTTTTCACATATGTCTTACTGGGTGAGTAGCTAAAGCTAAATGCACAATATCTAAGCCTAAGAATGTCTCCTTCATACATGGTTATCAAGCCAAATGTCACCAGAAGTCTGCTTTTTCTTACCTTTTCAATGTGTTGGTCTCCATAGCAGCAGTTAGCTACATCATGCACTCAGTACTGAAGGTATATTCTCCCTAGTTATTTTCCAAGCATGAAGGACAGGAAGAGAGGGATGTAAGGGGCAGATAGAAGAGGAACATATGTCTGTTTTTTTTTCCTTCCAGAGTCATCTGAGGGTATCTCCCACATATTCTCCTGTTCTCCCATTAAGCCTGTCTGCTTCCCCTCAGAAGTTGAATCACATTAGCCAGTCCTGGATTCCTGAATTAATCAGTTGACAATCTCCTGGCACTCTAATGTTAGTGATGATCCTTGATGATCCTCAACTTAACTGTCACATGTCATCTTTTGACAATACAATCAACATCTCAAACCTGTGTCCTACTCTGTGCAACATGATGACACAGTCCATTTGCATGGTCCAGCACCACATTAAACAAACCCATGATCTGCAAATGATCTTTCACTATCTTTCATTACCCTTGACCATCTCTCACCCTCAGACACCTACAAATTCAGGTATGCTAGAGTAGACAACATCTCTTGACAGTTTCCAGCACCCAAGGATGCACCTTCAGCAATTATGATGATCCCTCAAGCATCCAGATGACAATCTTTCACTATCTTTGGCTGTCAGACACACTGCATGTCTATATACACAAGCATATCCATAAGTTTCATATGA